>MU733441.1:0-11496 GCA_026770625.1 Nicotiana glauca
ATAGTTACAATTAGCTTTTCTCAGCAAAAGCCCTAATTTTTTTACTCTTTTCTCTTTCTCCGCCTCACTCACGCCCTTCTCTTTCTCTTTCACCTTTTCTGTTTCTCCGCATCACTCAAAGCCATTCCCTTTATCTCCCACTTCCAATATCCCTACACTCGCAGTAGTCAGCTTTCGTCGTCGAAGCACCAGCGCCGCCGGAATTGGAAACGCGAGAGGAACTTCTGAAGCTTGTGAAAAGTAGACTTCCTGACGGTTTTGCTCGTGTTGTCCTTCAACTCTCCGAGCAACCATTACACAGCCTCTTTGATTAGGTAAGTTTTAAATTATTTCGAAATTATTTCTGTTGCATCCCTCTCTTTCTACTCTTTTGTTTGTATAAATAGACACCTGAATTTTGTATGTAAATTGATGTGGGGGTTATGTCCGATTGCTAAAGAAACTGACAACCTATGTGTCAAGTTGGTTAATCATATTAGTCATAATGTGCAGTTTGGTGTATGTCTGTAGAATTGAATTCATGGGGGGGTGGTAATGTGACATAGACACTTTTGTCAGTACACAGGTTTCTCCAATAAAGAATATTAATTACTCTTGCAAACCTGGTGCATTTTCTAAATCCACTTCGTCGAATGGTTCCAACACTATGTTAATTAAATCATCCTATGATATTATGAGAAAATGGTTCGATCATGATTTACTTTTTTCTTTCTATGTTCTGCTTGTATTTACTTTTTTCTTTCGCTGTTCTGCTTGTTTTATTGAAAGACATGTACTATTCCAATCAAATAAAGTGTTTGTCTTCTCTTTAATTGTTTGTCTGTACCATTAATTTGAATTCATATTAATATAACATGTAATTTATTCGTTCTTTATGTAGATGGATTATCGTAGTTGGATGTATAATAGGAATTATCCTAATCATCGGTTTTTGAGAGATGAATTTATAGAAGGGGTTGAGAAATTTATTACACATGCAATGTCACTTGAACCGTTTCGGATTGGAGGGTTGATTAGGTGTCCTTGTGTGAAGTGCAAGTGTTTGTATTATTTTGGACCAGAGGATGTTAGGACTCATCTTTATCAAAAAGGGTTTAAGGATAATTATTTTGTGTGGAATAGTCATGGAGAGATTGATGGTATTGATGATGTATTTCATAATGTAGTTGGTCAAAGTAGTAGGTCGGTGGGAAATAACGTTCAACATCCGAGATACCATGAAATGGTTGCGGATGCTTTAGGGATGCACTTAGATTTTGAAACCAACGAAAGTGTTGAACAACCTCCTAATGAAGAAGCAAAATATTTTTATGATCCGTTAGAGGCTGCTAGTCGTCCACTAAAACAAGGGAGTATGCACTCTCAGTTGTCTGTTGCGGTTAGATTATTAAGTATCAAATCAGATACCAATATTTCTCAAGCAGGAATGAATTCTTTCATTGGCCTTATTTTATTTTTGGCACCAAATCTCCCAAATTGCAGCCACTGTCCAATGCAATGTAAGCTAATCAAAAACCCATTTTTACTACTACATGAATGTGGTTCAAGATACCATTTTGACTCCGATGAAAGATGCCAAAGTGATATTCTTAGGTTTCTTGATGATTTATTGAAAATGGGTATTGTAGTAGAATATGATGAGGATCAAGATTCTTACTTTTCTAGCTGCAAAACTTGTAGAGCTAATAATGGTGCTTCTGGATTCAACTCTTCACACCCCAAGAAACCATTTTTATGTTTTCCTTTATCTCAAGTTAGGTACTTACCTCCTTTAATTAGACAAAAAAGTGCTAATCTTGTGGTTATGTTATCAATGCTCTTTCTACTTGTGTGTTTTTTAGTTGTTTTCTCAATTGGAACCTTTATTTTTCGTTCAAGACAAAAGGGTTCAGGTTCAGAAGAAGATCCTACAATTATTTACCTTAGAATGCATAGGTCTGCTAGTTTACTTCCACCAGTTTTCCCTTATGAAGAACTTGAAAACTCTACAAATCTCTTTATGCATCTCTAGAATGTTATTTTAGATCAGTTTACAATTAATTAAGTTCATGTGACCTAACTAAGCAAGGTTTTGAAGTTGTATGAGATAGAGAAGGTAGGGTTGCTTATTGTAATTTGAAATTGTCATGATATTTAAAAAGTAAAATGGTAAGTTCACATGAAAGATGTGTTTCTTTTGTCTTTTCAGTTTTGTATTAAAGCCAATTAGATTGCTTCTTTTTTCCCATACCTAGAAATCTGGCATTCTTGTCTTGCAGATGAGAAACAACATCCTGATTTTCTGATTAGTAGTATAAAATTCCAGCTTCATGTTGTATTTATTATTCTATGTTTCTCTCAAAGATCTAGTTACTTNAGAGGAAGATGAGTCATAATGAGTTCTTGATGGAGACTCACATCCGAAAGAAGAAGGCACCGACAGATCCAACTAAATGGGTCGAGGACCGAGCAGAGGCTTCACATGTAAGTTTCATAACTACTATAAGTATTTATAATATTATATAGTTAGTAATTTTCTATCTTCTAAATAAAAGGTCGTTACAAGATCAATTTGGAGGAGTACACTCAGAGCTTGCCACCAAATGAGCAAGGTGAGGGACTGCCCATTTCAGAAGAAGAAGAAGAGAAGAGGATATGGTTGGATACTATAAGTGGTGCTAAAAAGGGGATATCATACGGCCTTTCAGATAAATCGTTTCGGCGCTACAGGGCTGGATTGCAAGGTATAGGGACTTCTGCCCAAGGTGAGGCGATTGATAGTTCGGCTATATCGTCTATGGAAGAGAAGATCGCAAAGCTGACAACAGAGCTTGAAGAGACCAAGGCTACCCTTCGAGGTCAGCTAGACAAGAGGGACAAACAATTTGATCTCGTTCAAGGTCACCTGGCCAATTTTCTTGCTTGTGGTGCTTTCCCCATTCCCCGGTCTCCTCCTCCTTCCCCACCTGCCGACGAATGAAGGTCCTAGGACCGAAGATGAAGATGATGCTACGAAAAAACTCATTGAATGTTATGTATTGTTAAACAAAGTTGTGAACTTGTCAATATTTTGTTGTTGGTTATTTGAATGATGATTGTATTGTGAATTTGTTATTGAACACTTTAGTAGTTGTTGTTGTGGTTGTGGTTATTAGTTGTTGTTTTGTTGGGTTTTCATGGTTGAATGGCAGCAATGTAAGCTGCCATTATAGGATGTATATTGGTTTAAATTGGCAGGTAGTGTAGCTTAAAAGCAGCCATTTGCTGCCCAGTTTTTACCCAGATTTCCGACCGAATTCGGTCGGAAATTAATTTTTTTGCCCAGAAATTCATAATTTCCGACTGAATTCGGTCGGAAATTATGAATTTATATTTATTTTTTAAATAAATTAACAATTTACAAATAATTTTTTAATAAAAACTAAAATTAAAACAAAATAAATAATAATAATTTTCGACCGATTTCGATCGAAAATTTGAAAACTTAAAAAAAATAATTAATAAATTTCGACCGAATTCGGTCGGAAAATAAAGTTTAACGGGCAGTCAACGCATTGAATTCTTCGACCGATGTTGGTCAAAAATATCCGACCAATATTTTCGATCGATTTCGATCGAAATTTTGCGACCAACTGCGGTCGGGCTAAGTTTGCGACCATTATTTTTTCGTCCAATTAAAAACGGTTGGAATTTGATCGTAAAGTATCAATTTCCAACCGATTTCGGTCGGAAATTGTGGACGGAAATCACCTAATTTTTAGTAGTGCGAGGCAGTTGAAGCTTGTGTTTAAAGAGAGAGGCAACGGCTTCGAACAAATTCTAGGCTGACAAGGCCGCTAATAACCATCAATTTTGGGGTAAAAGGGGCAGCCGAAAACCTCCTCCAAACATGAGTTTCAAAGCAGATATTTACAGATAGAAGTTAGGATTCTTGAGAGGGATTTTTTTAAATTCAAATTTGAATTTTGGTCAACATACAAGTTAGGGATTTTGGACAGACTTTGCAGGCTTCACGTGATCTCAGAAGAGGGACAAAAGTCTTACTCGAATTGGAACATCAAAGCTCTGCCATGGCTTATGCAGATGCTCAACTTTCACCAAAATAGGAAGATAGGGAAGAAGCACGTTAATCTTATAGTGTGGGCTGGACGGATTGGAAGGTGTTTGGGTAACATATAGGCTTGCTGGGCCGCCCCTTTAATGGGCTGATGAATAACCCTCTTCTTTCAAGTGTTAGGCTGGATCATGAAAAATGATTTGTATGCTAAAGGAATTTTTACACCCTATAGAAAACCTTAGTACCCTATTTATTTTAAATAAATATCATTTTAAAATATTACATCCTATAAATACCTTTTATCCTTTATAGCAAAAAATCTAAATATAGTTATATCCTACAATTAAGGCACCATATATGCTAAATATTATTTTTCTCTCTCCCTTTTTGTATTTTCTCTCATATAATTACCGCGTATCTGCAAACCCCAATACAATCTCTCTCTGTTTGCATACAACCAGACTCTCTTATCCCACAAACCCTAGTTTCTTAACTCTTCTCCCACCCAAATTCTCAATTTATCCGTCATTATCAATCCCACATTCAAACTCTTCACTGGTAACCATATGGTACTAAGGTTTTCTATAAGGTGTAAAAATTTCATAATAATATGTGTGACTGGTTGTCCATGTTTTTACTCTTGTTTCTATCGTTCCAAGATGAGACAACAATACTTGTTGAAACAAAACCCTTGTGGCAAATTGCTTGGTCCACTGTTTATATGAAGCTTGTGCCTTATGTCAAGAATAACGAGAGCTCAAAAATCGTGGAGTTGATATGTCCATTGGTAAAAATAATACTCCCTCTGTTGGCTGACCAGCCGGAATTAATGGCTGGCCGCCGGCCGGCGAAGCCATAGGACTGTTTCTCTCTAGATCACCCAAATCGCCTATTTGTATTCAGTTGTATTCGAATGTATTCTTCAGTTGTATTCACTTGTATTCAGGTTTAATCAGTTGTATTTAACTATTTTATTCAGCAGTAGTTAGTTGTATTCAAGTGTTTTATACAACTGTATTCAGTTGTAATTAGTTATATTCAACTATTTTATTCATCAGAAGTTAGTTGTATTTTGTTGCATTCAAGAGTTTATTCAGATGTATTCAGTTGTATTTTTGTTGTATTCAAGTGTTTTATTCAGATGAATTAAGGTATATTTTGTTGTATTCAACTGTATTATTCATATGTATTTCTCTTTATTCAGCTATAATCTTTATTATATATCTTTCAAATACAGATTAATGAGGGATCGTTTTAGTTCGTTGAGTTAAATTAGGAGAATATCATGTGATTTTATTTCCTTCCATTTTTAGCTCAGATACGTTATTGTATTTAATGTTAATGTCGCTTGAATATAGCGAAATATATGTCAAACTTAGCTGGAATTTCAGATTTTACGCCTATATTTTTGGTTGTATTAATGAATACAATGGCTTAAATTCATGAAATACATTGTATAAAAATATAAAAGGTATCTATAACATATAATATAGCAAAGGGTATCTATAAATGGCTAATTAGACCAAAAAGATGGTGCTTTATGAAAAATTCCCTATGCTAAATAGGATAAGGATTAACTTCTATAGATTGAGCAAATATAATCAGCAAAGTTAAAATAGCATTTCCTTCTTCCTTGCATTTTCTTTGGGCTCCTTGCTTGGATTAAACTTTATTATAATTTTGAACAAATCATTAAAATACTTAGAATGCTAGAGTAAATTATAATAGCTCGTATTTAAATGAATAAAATAATTATAAAAATTTAATGAATAACTATTACACTAACTTTCTAAATAAAATACTATAATATTAAATATTTATTTGTAATTGTGAATTAAGCACATAATACTATTTGATTAAATAAGGGAAAAGGGTATGATTTTCACAAAGATACGAGCATAATTTTGGAATACCAATGATGATGAAGATAAAATAATAATTATAACTATTGTTACAATAATTAGTACTATTAGTAGTAATATTTTAATAATAGAAAATAGGCCTAATTTGGTGTTAAAATTACTCTAATAAGTGATGCTAGAAAACTCAAATAAACATTCTGGAAGAAAGATGGACAAAATTGGATGTCAACAGCATATTATACTGGAAGTCTGACCTCTGAAGGCTTGTTGTCCAGTATTTTATACTGGACTTTCTAATGTCAGCCGAACATTCATGTTTTCTCTGAAATTTTACTATTCTGAAAAGTGTAGATGTCTTAATTCTGGAATATCGATCTGTCCAACCACACTTTTCATTACTGCATATCAAAGAGTATCTTGTAGTACTTGATCTTTCAACATAGGACTCAAAATACTCCTTGATTGCTACTAAGCAAAAATATCTAATCATAGCATTTTTGTCTTGAAATACAGATCCCAGTTTACATCTTCCAATGATGTATTTCCTTTTAGTATTATCGATGGTGATTATTTTGCTTTTCCTTTTGTTTTCTTTTTCTCTTTTTCATTGTGTGTGGTGTTTCAAAGTGTTGACCTATTACCAGAATTACACTCTTATTTTTCATTATAATTTTGTAAATCGGCATATGTCTTCTTGTATATATGTGGTGGCTACAATACTTGTTGATTGTCAATTTTCATTATTGCATTACCTTTTTGTTGCTGATCTCCAGTAAAAATTTCAGAAAGTACACCAACAACAAATTTGCAGCTGATCACGCTCAACTGTGTCTATAAAAAGACTAAGCGGACGTTGCAAATATAATCCGGGATATTATGCCCAGAGTCGAATCCCACGGGGAATTAACGTATCAATCACTATCTTTAGAGCTACTAAACTCTTTAGACTCAATTTCCCAAACGTTAAGAATCACAGTTGATGGTGTCTTTAATAACTAAAATTGCAAGGAAATAAACAGCTGTAAACTAGGGGTGCTAAGGTTGTAAACAATAATGAGAAAACGCTAAGGTAATGATTTCCTCTATTGATGGATTTCCTTCTGTTTATGCTTCATACAAATTTACCAACACATCTCTATCAATCATGAACGCTCTTCTTACCGTATATCTCTCCCGAGTAATCACAATAATTTACTAGTTGCACTCTCCCGAGATACACTAGCTTGCTTTAATTAATACAGTTCACTTTAGATTACACCCAAGGTTTCGTTATCCCTAATCCCGCCTTTAAACCCGCAATTATAGATTCCTGTCAATTAACTACAACAAATGCATAGTTGAACAAATAGAGATTGAAACTAGCAATTTGTATTCACATAAACAAGAAGTGCATCCCCCAATAGGTTCCATCAAAACCTTAGACAAATGATTTAGCTACTCATGGATATGGGAAAACAAACTAAGATAGAATTCATCATAACTAGCAATAAAAATCAAAGAAAAGAAGAAATATGTTTTGGGTATTCTCTAACAATAGTTTTTCCTTGCCAAGATACTCTAAAATACAATACATGCCTCTCTTGGGCAAAGTCTAGTGTTTAAAATAGGGTTTAGGTCTAAAAATCCCGTGTTTTACACTTTAGTCTCTGAAGTTTCTCGCTCCTGCCGCGGTTCTGCCGCGGTTGCGGTCAAACCGCGGCCAAATGCACTCTCTGAATCTCAGTCTGTCTGCGAGAATTCTTCACCGCGGTTCTGCCGCGGTCGTGGTGGAACCGCGGTGAACCCAGTTCTCTGAATCTTCAGGCCTGTTTTGCGTGGTTTACTTGGGGAATTTTACAGTTGGCCTATTTTTCTTCATTTTTCACTCCAAAAGTACTCCCTAGCCTTCCCTGGTCATATATCACCTGCAAATTATGACAAGCACTAATAAGAGCATTTTGTTATCACTTTTATCATCAAAACTATACAAGAAGGTGGTTATCTAAGGCCTGATTGTAGTTAAATTCACCAATTATCAACACCCCACACTTAAATCTTTGCTCGTCATCGAGCAAGCTAAACCACACTTCTAGGCCTAACCGTTTGATGCATTACCCCAATTTATGTCACACCCGCCATTACAAAGGACCAATCTAAACAGTGCAACAACCATACCTCAGATGCAGACTCTCATGCCATGACACACTCGTGCTCACTCTAGTTACTCTAACAGAAGTGAAGATTTACTTTTTCTTCCTTAGTCATATGCCCTCACATCAAAAGTCTAAGAAAAGTTCCCCACATATAAAATTCAAACAATAAGGAACCAAGGATAGAAAGAATTCACTCACTCTCAGCAAAGATCATTCACATGCCACACAGACACACCATAAGCTTGCCCCTAGTGTAATACTCTACTAATCGAGCTGTTCAGTCAAAGATCAAGAGGTCTTCATTTGGTTGTAATGTAGTCTAAGGGACGGGTATGATATATTTGGATATAGTGACTAACCTCCCTAAGCACTTTTAATACACACTTCCTTTTATTTCAATTTCCATGCTCAACCCAATCGTTCTTCCACATTTTTGTTTCACATGTGACCCCCACTTTTCTTTAGGTGCAACTGGCTTCTTCTTTTTTTCTTTATTTTGTTTTCTTTGTCTCATTTTTTTTATAATGCCAGTGCACCAATCAAACAATTCATTCTTGATTTCCCCTTTTTCGCTAACTCCCTACTAACCCACACTTTGACTTTTGTATGTTCTTTAGTGATTCAAGTGCTTCTAGGAGGTATAGGTTCAAACAATTAAGCTATTCAAACACAAAGATTTAGGTCATTATCGGGTTATCAAAGAACAAGCTTCAGGCTCAAAGGGGTTAACTATGGCGATATAAACGGGTGGATTCACAATTATATAGGGTTGCACAAAGAAATGCCTCAATCATCTCTAAAACCAAACAACTTCTATTTCGCTTTGCAAACACACAGGGCAAGTTCTAGGTATCGTATGCAAGCATAGAATACAAGTAATATCTCCCACACACTTAGCATGTAACTCATTCCGAATCAGTTCATCAACACATTCATACGAGCGTTCAAGCAAGACAAGATGTGAAAAATTAAGGCATAGATTTACAAGTCCACAAACGAACCTAGACGTCACACTCTCAAGTTCGTTTTATTTATTTGCAGGTGTGCACATCAGGGGTTGCATTCTAGCCTTCACCCATCTTAGTCCTAAAACTACAAAAGAAAAATCTACCTAACCCGGTTCAAGAAAAGCCCTTGGAAAAGAATCGTGGTCAAAAGAAAAACCAAGGGGGAAGTACTACACTACCTAGAAGAGAAAAAAAATCTACATGGACTACTTCCCTTAAGAGTACTGTCCAAGTGGTCCGTCCCCAGGAAGAGTCCTTTAACTTTATTTTTTATTTTATTTCCGACTTTGACCCTCAAGAGACCCGTCGACAAGTGCCCGTTGTTAGGCCAAGTCAGCTACTCCTAATATAAGCACACTCAAATATATACATCACATCAATCTAATGCTACAGCACAAACAACATCTATATATATTACAACACACAATCAGAGCAAGTCTCCCACCCCACACTTAAAATCATGGCATGTCCCCATGTCATATCAAGAAAGTAAAGAGCAGAAGGGTCAGAAGACTTCCCTGAGACTCACTCAGAGTCGGAGACGGTGCTGGGGTCTACATTGCAAGCTCTCCCAAACGCACGGAACCAGGCTATAAATCTGCTCTCAGATCTGGACTGCCTCTGAGACATGGCATCCATCCGCGTGTGTAGGCCATCCACCGAGGTGCGGAGATCCGCTACCTCTTCCTCCATGGAACGCATCATAGGCCGGGTGGAATGTGATCTGGATAGGCCAGCCCCAGTATATGGGGCACCGAGAGGATCCGTCACTGTCAGTGGATCTCCTGTACGGAGCAAAAGGAACCGGATCATCATCCTCATCATCAATCTCAATTGTTGTATGTGTACCCCGGCCCACTCTGATGCCTGAGGCTCTGAATGCTGCTTTAGGGGGCAAGTCTCCGTCGGCAGGATTGGTGGGGGTATTTCTCAGCAGACACAGTGTAGTCACCAAAGAAGGGAAGTAGAATCCCTTTGACAGCAGCGGTCCCCGTAGGACCATTTCATCACTAATTACCCTTGCCGCATCACAATCCTTCTTCATCACGAAGCACCATGTCAACAGTGCACGCTGGAAGTTCACGTCAGTTGTGTTGCTCGAGGGCAGGAACCGGCTGCAGATGATAGTTAACCAACACTTAGCCAAATGGGAGAAAGAGTTGGAGTTCAGGGTGATGTGGTCACGTATCCAGGTTGGTCGCCCCCCTGTGCAGAGTATATCAGTCATGACCTCCCATGTGACCCCTGGCCTATCGTGGTAGTAGTCGATGTCACTAGTGAACTGAGGCAGCCGCAACACCTGGCGAATCATGGGAATTATGGGCTGACCACTGTACCTCGCACAATCACCTCCCTACCTAAGTTCAATGGGCAGTTGGCATAAAACTCCCTAACAAGCATCTTGTTTACCGGGGCAGGGTCATCAAATAAGAATTCCATTTCCCTCCTCCGAATTTCTTCACACATCTCTTCCTTTTCTACGCGGAGGGTTGCCCGGTCAAGCAGGATCTCATGGATGAAGTTCTTCGTAGCCTTGGCATTAAAGTCGTCCTCCGCTAGTTTTGATTGGAACCTGGATTCATCATATATAGGCTGTTGGGATGCACATGCCTATCTCTTTTGCCTTTTAGGCGCCATAGTACCTGCAAAGAATTCCGAAGTACCATCAAATATTCCTACTTGTGCTAGTTGGATGGGTACTCAGACTTCACCACCCGATGGCACCAAACACTTTCCCCCATTTATTTCATTCATACAAAGTGTCCATTCCCCACTAAGAAGGTGTTCAAAGAGAACAACCTCCACAATGACCCCACAATCTTCTTACAAATTCCGGCATACAATACCCCAAAATTACTCCTTCAAGTGATTCACGTTAAATGCAACACCGCCAGAACCTAGGTTAGGCATAAAATGCCTCAAAATTATACAACAAATCCCCTATTTTCGGCCTAAAATGGCCCTTCACCAAGCTACACCACAAAAATATTTTCTAGGCTTCCAAGTCATCAAAACAACCCCCACGATTCAAGTATAATGGAGACCCAACCAAATTATCACTAAACAAACCCACAAGCATCAAATACAACAATAGAACCGACAAAAAGAAGTAAAAGTTTGCAAAGGAAATTAAACTAATTCTACCTAGGGTTTAAGTTAAACCAGTTGAGACTACATTACACTAATTAAAAAGAAGAAATAGAAAAAGAAGAAGAAGAAAACTTACTTGCTTGAAGAAGGGGGTGGGTGGGTAGTGGAGATGAGGTTTGGGAGGGATGAAAATGGAGTTGAAGAAGAGGGAAGGAATTTTTGGAGAGAAGAAGAGAGAAAATAGAGAGGAAAAGAGAAGTGTTTTTTTTTGGGGTGGGGGGCGTTATTTGAGTGCTGATGGGAAGGGGGGTTTTGTTTTTAGGGTTAATGTTAATTAAAGGGGGGGGGGGGGTTTAAAAAAAAAAATT
>MU733448.1:0-13977 GCA_026770625.1 Nicotiana glauca
TAAATACATGATTTTATTGAAGAATCATCCTTGAAATTCATGAAAACATAGCCAAATCATATGAAATTAGGGCTTAAAGTAAAAAATTCTAAATTTGAGATTTGAGGGGCCATTTGTGATTCAATTTGGGAGTTCTTGGTATGTACGGATCGTGGCGAGACGAGGAATCCGGTAATGTAAGTTTCAAAAATTTTTCCCAGAAGTGGGCCCAGGGCACGGGTTTTGCTAATTTCGAGGTTCTTGCTATAATTTGATTGTTTTCGATTGGATATTTTCCCATTTGCATATTGTGATGTATTCGCTCTATTTTTGGCTAGATTCGACGCGTGTGGAGGCCGATTTGAGGGGCAAAGGCGTCGCGGGCTTGAGATTTTGTCGGTTTGAGGTGAGTAATACTTGGGAATGATATCCTGAGGGTTTGAAACCCCGGATTTGCACATCTTAGTGCTGTATTGTGGTNACCGTGTATTTCCAAATGATTTGTTGTTATCCTTATTACTTGGGCTCATTGCCATACTTGGGGTTTATTGCCGATTATTTGAACTCTTTATGAACCATCATCACTCTTTTCCTCACTATTTGAAATATTATTTGAACTCAGTCCATGTGATTTACACTGTTTCATGAACTCAGCTATATTTTTCTCAAACTTGGAGTTTCAACTAATATTTGAACCATTGTTTGAGTTGAGTATTATTGTTTTATTGATGCCCGAGGGGCTTTTTACTATTTTGGGACTGATTGAGGCCGAGGGAAATAAGTGAGGACATGAAGAGTGATGTAAGGAGGCTTTCAGGCCTCGAGTGTTATGTGTGCATATGCATATACATGCATGGATTGGACTGCACGCCGCAGTATTATATTATATGGATCGGACTGCACGCCACAGTAGTATATTATATGGATCGGACTGCACGCCGCAGTAGCATATTATATGGATCGGACTACACGCCGCAGTAGTATATTATATGGATCGGACTGCACACCGCAGTATTATAGCTCTTGGGCTGTAGGAGCCCCTCCTGAGTCTGTACACACCCCCAGTGAGCGCAGGGTACCCATGGATCGGGCTACGCGCCGTAGCGGTCATATGCATTGCATTACATTCATGCATTCATTCCTGATTGTACTACGTGGCATGATCTTTAGTACTCACATATCATTGGCACACATGTTATTACTTGCCTTGTTGACCAGATACCCTGGTGTTACGTGTTAAGGAGTGCTGAGCCCGAGAGGCTGATGTTGTACTTGGTACAGATTTGTGTTGAGCCCGAGGGGCGATACTGTTCTGAGCGATTGATACTGAGCCCGAGGGGCAGATTTCCGATTATTTCTTGCTTGTTGAAACTATTTTTTCGCAACTGTTGAAAAGGAATGTTTTCAAAAGAGATTTTACTGAGCTTGAGATTTTCTAAGGGATTTTCTCGGTGTTACGGTTTGTACTATTTTCAAAGAGGGTTGTACTGTCTGTTATAATATTTTGGAGTGCTCATACGTATTTTCTTATCGCTCAGATATTATTCGCTCTTATTACCACTGAGTTGGAAGTACTCACTTTACTCCCTGCACCATGTATGCAGATTCAGGTATTTTGGAAGCTTAGCTGAGCTGACTGCTGCTTCAGAGTTTATTTGGAGTTGTCGAGGTAGCTGCCTGACGTCCGCAGGACCCGACTCCTGCCCTATCTCCTTATTATTTTCTGCAGTTTTGATAATTTGTAGTATGGAGTTTTATTACTCTGTATTATTAGAGGCTCTAGACTCATGACCCCCAGGTCTTTGGGAGATTATCCAGTTTGGTTTCTATCTATCAGTTAAGATTTTAGCTTTATTGTCGATAATGATATTCAATTAACTGATTTTGAGCTTCATGCTCGGGTTGAGAGTGTAAATGGTCGGGCTTGCCTAGCAGTTGTGTTGGGCGCCATCACGACCGGGATTTGGGGTCGAGACATCAAGTCTTTCCTTAATTTATATGTGCTGAACCTGGCCTCTATTACATATTGTATTCTTGTACTATACAGAAAATATTCCCTTGATTGGCATGTCCAACCTTACACGATTTCTTTCTTTATTTGGCATATGTCGTACGTTAAAGTTTCGTCTTCGGTTAACCGTCGTGGACTTGGGGATGAGATTATCTTGAGGTTAACGTATTTACGCTATTTATAACAAGTGATAAATAAGTGACATGAAGGATAAAGGTTACACGAATTAAAGAAAATGAGTTTCGTTAAAAATGACCAATTTGGGATAAAGTACGGGTCAAGCGATACTATCTGATAATTATGGATTAGTACCATAAAAGGTACCATATGGCCGTGATTTTATATATATATATATATATATATATATATATATATATATATATATAGTCTTTGCACACGTGCGTTACACGTGTATCATGTATTAATTAGTATAAACTTTTAAAAAAAATATAAATAATAATAAAGTATATGTGTGATAAGTAACAAGAAATTTGAATGAAAAAGATATCATTTGAACCAAGAAAATTTTGCAATTATATTTATTTACGTAGATACATTCATATGGTATGATTGTATCTCAGATAATACTTCCTTATAACCAATATTCTTAACATATAATTTTAATATTTCGATTGTGTTTTCATGATTAGCGTTTTGTTTAGTTAGCATCACTAAATAAGCAGTAACACTATTTGTACTTACTAAAAAATAATGTTAAACAAAATAAAGCCCAAAAGATATGTACACATCCTTCAATGTTAAAGGAGCTGATTATTAAGAGAACAAAGGAAATGAAATGCAATGTTGAAAAGTGAAAATTAACCTAGTACTCAAATGGTTTCAACCTTTAGAAGCCCAATTTCCTAGCTATACAAAATGTGAATTGCCTAAAAAATTTCAAAAAAAAGTGTTATGGGAAAAATTGTTGCATTAAATGTTTCACATAACTGCAACATATTCGAATGCCATCTTCACATAGAACTATAAATGGTCATACATTTCGTGTTCTATGCTATTTTAGAATAATTAAATATAATCTTAAAGGCACGATGAATAAAGCAGAAGGATCCACCTCCCAAATATTCACTTCCAAAAAATTATTTCCTTCAACCTAGAAATAAAGACCTTGATAGAAATAAAAATAATGTATACACATACATGCATCTTTTGCAACAAGTTATATCATCAATTATCTATAATTTCTTTTATTATAATCTACAACCAAAAAGAAAAAAACAAAAAACGAAGGAAATAAGAAAAAAAAAAAGGAATGAAAACGTTCGGGAAGAAGGATAAAGATACAGGCGCATATGTTGAATAATAAGCTTCT
Source organism: Nicotiana glauca (assembly GCA_026770625.1). NCBI lineage: Eukaryota > Viridiplantae > Streptophyta > Magnoliopsida > Solanales > Solanaceae > Nicotiana > Nicotiana glauca. The sequence continues at coordinate 3,321 of MU733448.1, forward strand.
TTCTTAACGGATTCCCTCTAATCATTTTTCATGTTAAAAGAACCAACAATCAAGAAAGAATTGAGGATTAGAGTGCGAGTGACAAAATAGAACAAAAATAAGTAGTTTATACTATATGGAGTGCGACCCTTTTCTGAATCATGTGTGAATGCCAGATGCTTTGAGCACCTAGTTGCCCTTTAGTTCATGCCTTGCTTCTGGTGGAGTGATAACATATGATGCTATCTCAATTATAATTAGGGGCACTTGTCCTTGTTAGGAGTAGTATGCATGCTAACAATCTTCTATTCCTAATTAGGTGGAGTCACAAAAGGAAAAAATATAAAGAATAAAAAAGAATATGAACAATAGTTTCAAGGCCCTCCCTCTTGTACAGAACATTCAAGGATTAATTAATTATAAGAATACCTAACAAAATTTGTGGGAAAAAAATAAATAATTAGTACTATAACTATAAGAAATAGTACTATAACAAAAAGAGAAATGGTTGAACGACATAAACCCTTTAAAATATTTAAGAAATTTCTCTCACACACATATTTTATACAAAAGAAAGAGTAAACCACACTAAAAAAGAATTGAAAGTCAAACAAAATGAAATATTGTGAATTAAGAGAATAATTCACATCTTTATCTTTAATGGTGCCGAGGGTAAACTTTATTTAATGATGCCGAGGGTAAACTTAAAGGGTAGTTATGTCTTTTAACTTACAACTTAAAGGGTAATTATGTCTTTTAACTTTTAAAGGATATTATAGTAAAATAACATCACACTAAAGTTTTCATGCTTATAATATAGTATGGTATATATAATAAAGTATATTAGAAATAAGTAGAATTTTAAGTTATTTGTGGTAATTTTTAAATTATGTGGGTAATTAATTAACTAACGGATAACGAAACATTGCCCAGTTCACTAATAAGCGGATAAAAGTTAACAAAATCACACCCCACATTTCAGAAACGTGGCAGACCCCTTATTCACCTTTACATGTGTCACAAAGGGTTTAAAGGGCTAATTTACAAGTCATATCAAATGAAGACTTGTGAGCCTTTAGAATTGGTAAGAACTTCATTCAAGATCAAACAACAATTGCATTCTGACTTTGGTTTTTAAACCAAAAACGTGAAAATCAGAATCATTTCGTTCAACAATTCAAAATTTTCGTTGAAATTTCAAAAGAAGCAACCAAATTTCGTTTCAAAATTTTAAGAGATTCAAGCAGAATTTTGTCCATATTCCGCATAAGCAGATTCGTTCAAATAACTCAAGAAACAGGTATGTTAAGGTCTCCCCTTCTTTCTTTTGGCACGTTCCAAATTATACTGAAGAAACGAGCAAACACACAGTTTTCGTAAATTACTCTATTCATAGAGATACTAGGGATGTTTATATTCTTGATTCCCCATGAAAAATATTATTATCTTCTGTACATGGGTCTCAGAATAATACACAGTTGAAAAAGTTTATCCGGAAGGAATATATTGAGATTATTACGTATTTTTCATGCATTTCACTCATTTATACATGTGCATTGACCCATGACCTGATGACAGTATATACGCGTAAATATGTAAATATATATGGGATATAGGATAAGGGTACGACGTTATATACGCACCACCACCTGATCAGCTGGTATATGTTGATGATGTTACCCACAATGGCCGAGACGATATGATGGGATGCCCTCAGTGGCTTGATGATATTATGTACACTCATACCTATGCATAACACGATATTTATACGCACGTGCATGACATTATAAATGTTACAAAATTTACAAAGTTATTCTGATTTAAAGATGTGTTTACTTATTCCATGTTTCATCTATATCTTTTACATACTAATTTTCATGCCTTACATACTTAGTACATTTTTCGTACTAACGACCTATTTAATGCGGCCTGTGTTTCATGGCTGCAAGTATAGGTAGGCAAGCTGACGATCCCCCTTCTTAGGATCCCTGATCAGCGAGAGTGGCAACTGGTGCTGTAACCATAGGCTGATGACCCTACTATACTGCCTTGCCCCGAAGTTTAGGACAAAGCTCTTCATGTGGACAAGATCACCGCACTCATAACAACCCCTCAGAATGGTAGAATGCTGACATGAATTTTGACCCTGATGGCCTGAATACCCACTGGAGGATCCTTGAATAGCTGGGGGATGGTAGGAGCTCTCTCGAATGGCGCTAAAATAGGGTCGCACTGGAGCACCCCTGTCATGACCCAAAACTAACCCTGTCGTGATGACGCCTATTGTGGTACTAGGCAAGCCGACACATTACCAAAACAAGACGAGATTTTCATTTTCAAGATAATTTCCAAAGTTATTTAATATAGAAACTTCATAAGAAGTAAATCAAAAACAAAAGTGCGGAAAAGAAAGCCCGATATCGGGGTGTCACTAGTCATGAGCATCTACTACAACTGTCTAACAACATCAAAACTAACATAGCCTGGAAATAACTGAATACAACTAAGGGAGGATAAGGAGGGAGAAAAGCAGGGCTACAATCGCCAGGCAGTTACTTTACTAACTCCGATGGACCTGCCACTAAGTAATCAACACCCGCTACTGGGTTCAGAAATACCTGGATCTACATACAAGGTGCATGGAGTAATATGAGTACGCCAACTCAGTAAATAATAAAAGTAAATAGAGACTAAGCAGTAGTGACGAGCAATAAAATATATACAGTTCATATAATGAAATCTCAGTAAAATATAGCAGGCTTTTAAAATCAGGGTTTTGAATCAACTCTGCTCATTTTAATCCAGTTTCAGTAAAACCAATTAAAACATCTTTCAACAGTTTTCAACGAAGTGATGAAACAGTGAGTAAAAATGATGAAAACATAAACAGCCCCTCAGGCAAAACTCACTCGTATACAGCCCCTCGGGCAACATAAATCAATAATAGCCCCTCGGCGAACATCACTCATGAACAGGCCCTCGGGCAAACATGAATCATAAATATCCCCTCGGCCAAACCTCAGAGTCAGTCATATACTGCCCCTCGGGCATTACCACACAATGGCTCGCAAACAGCCTTTCAGGTACAACATGAATCAAGAATAACTCCTCGGGCAAAATATTATATCACTCACTTAGGGTACCCGCATTTACTGGGGGGTGTACAGACTCCGAGGGGCTCCTACAACTCAAGCACTATAACAAGCCACCTCATGGCTTAAATAAATCAGGCACTCGGCTGCACTCAATCATGTCGATGAACATGATGCGGCGTGCAACCCGATCCTCGGCCTCACTGAGTCATAAACCTCTAGGGCCACTTGGGCTCTCAGTAAAAATAGGGTACTCAACCCAAAATAATTTTTTATGCATCAAAACAGAGTAATAAAGACTGAGTTATGAAAATAATAAGTATAACATGACTGAGTATAGATTTTCAAACAAAAATAGTCAGAGGATAGTAAGAAAAAGTCCCCTAAGGGTCCAAACAGCTCTGGCACAAGGCCCAAGTATGGCGTTCAGCCCAATTTATAGTAATTCTTTTCAAAACACATAAGTATCATATAGTTTCAACCAAATACGCAACTTATAGTTGCTATGAGACTGATCAAGTCACAATTCCTAATGGTGCACACCCCCACGCTCGTCACCTAGCATGCGTATCACCTCAAAATAGTAAAACAATACAAAATTCGGGGTTTCATACCCTCAGTACTAGATTTACAATCGTTAGTTACCTCAAACAAGCCAATTCCAATACCGAACAAGCCAAACGATGCTCCAAAAAAGCCATCTCATATGTTCCGACCTCCGAATGGCTCTAAACTAACCCAAAACAACTCAAATATATCATACAATGCTAAAGAAACCAATCCCAATCAAAAAAGGTCGAATCTTTAATCAAAAGCCCATAATCAACCAAAAAGCCCAACCCGACCCGTATTTCGAAACTCGATAAAACTCATAAAATTTGATAATACATTCAATTATGAGTCCAACTGTACTAGCTTCATCCAATTCTAACTCCGAATCGATGTTCAAAAACTTAAAAATTCACTTTATGAAACTTTAGGTAAAGCCCCCTAAATTTCACTTTGAAATCATCAATAAAATGCCAAAAACGAAGGTAGATTCATGAAATATAATCAAAATTATATAGAGAACACTTAACCCAATACATATGGTGAAAATCGCCTCCTAAATCGCCCAAATCCGAGCTTCCCAACTCAAAATAGGATCAAATGAACAAACCCTTATTTTAAATATTTTTTGGCCAGCTAATCTTCCTTGATTCTCATGCCAAACAATCTCGAAACTCGCTTTTGATGCATCTAAATGGATTCTTTGTGAAATTTTAGTTAAGTTAGGCTCTTGAATAACTCCATTTGACCTTATATTGAAGGATATATGTTGGTTTCAATATTTGAAAATAGTGCCGATTTTTAAATACGAATTCAGTGGCAAGTTCATAGTTAATCTGAGAAATCCGGCAACCCAATTCTTAGTAAAATGACCATAAAATCTGAATACGATGTCCAAATACGACGATTCTTTTTGCTATGACTCCGTAATTATGATACGAACCTTATACTTCAATAAAAATAGAAATCGGATCTCATTTTCTTAATGTAGTATGATTTATGCTTGAAAAACGACGTCGAAACATAAAAAACGAGCACAACACAACCCAAACCTATCTGAAATTCACCTGAGCCCCTCGGAACCCTCTTTGAACATACCAATAAGTCTCATATCATAACATGGACCTACTTGACACCTCAAAACACACATAACAACATCGAAATGACGAATTACACCTCAATTCGGAATAAATGAACTTAAAACTTCAAACTTCCACAACCGATGCCGAAACATATCAAATCATGTCCGATTGACCTTAAATTTTACACACAAGTCACATTTTACATTATGGACTTGATCTAACTTCCTGAATAGGAATCCGACTCCGATATCAAAAAGTCCATTCCCGGTCAAACTTTCCAAAATTCTAACTTTCGCTATTTCAAGCCAAATTCTACTACGGACCCCCATATCACAATTCGGACGCGCTCATAAGTCCAAAATCAGCTAACAGAGCTAACAAAACCATCAGAAATCCAATTCGAGGTCAAATTCTATAAAGTCAAAACTTGGTCAAATATTTCAAATTTAAAGCTTCTAGTTGAGAATAATTCTTCCAAATCAATTCCGAATAAACTGAAAACCAAAACCGACGATTCACATAGGTCATAATACTTCCTACGAAGCTACTCATGCCCTCAAAAAACCGAGCGAAGTGTAATTGCTCAAAACAACTGGTTGAATTGTTACATTCTCCCCCACTTAAACATACGTTCATCCTCGAATGTGCCTAGAGTTGTTCCAAAAGCCATCAACTTGTTGTATAATCTCAGTATGCAGTTACCCGGGGGTGATCCCACGTCACCCTATTCCATATAGGTCTGATAACACAACATGACTGAAATTTCTTAATCCAACCTAGTCCATAAGTCTTAGGGCTCAATTTCCAACATCCGAAATTTTCTATAAGATTAAAATCTAGCATCTACACACTGTATAAGCCCGAAAAAGCTGTATCAAACCATATCTGTAACCCAAGATATAATCACATGATATACCACATAACTCAAACACTCATGGCGATAACTCCTAATAACAGTAGCTGCTCAAAATAACCCAATAATGGTAATATATCTCTTAACAAAAAAAAACCTCGTTCTAACAATTTCATATACTGCCAATGATGAAAGAAACACGTAGAAACTCATAATTATTCGTCAGATCAACAAGTCATAGAGATCCCTCTTCTCCGACACGAACTATAGCACATTTCTAAGTCGACTTCCGATATTATCTTTCCAACTATGTTGTAACCAATTTTGATAGTATTCATTCTAGGTCTAATGACCTTATCTCATCCAACACGATCACTCTGATGACATAACACATCAATACAATCCAACGCCATAACATGTGCAATTCGTGCACCCAATAGCAACATCCCTAATGTATTCAAATCATGAAAAAAATTACTCAAACGAGAGGACTGTCCCACAAGCTTAACAAGGACTGCCACAATAAAATACTAAAAATCCATCATACCCGTAGGACCATCACACGAATCTAACACAAAGGTTCATACCTCAGCATAATTTTGTTGCAATGCGTGCACTATCTAAACACTAATCCATGACATATACCTCGAGCCACCTTGCTCAAAATCAATAACCACGCGCAACGACATCAAGTACTTAAAGTGCATTACCATAACAACGGAGAAGCAAATGACATAACGCCACACAAAACATGAAAGAGCATAACCAATATGCCATCTACCAAGCAATACCGTATTCTCTTCCCGCTCAAATTTCGCTATAAGACCCCAATAGAAAGGCACCATATGTGCATTTAACCAACAAATCATAACCCCTCGTAACATAGAAGAGTAGCTCATAGATCACTGTGAGCACGTGATTTTTACCCTATATGAGAATTACTCCTAAAAAATTTAAAATAAAATAGTTTTGTGTTGCTTGCAATTTTTTTGGATTTTGTATTATTTTTCTGTTATTGTTTACGTTTGTATGTGCATGATTATTTGTTTAAATTAATGAAAATAAAATAAATAAATAAATATATATATATATATATATATATATATATATTTTATTTTATTATATAATATATTGCATTTGCATTCTAGGATTTAATTTTACGATTAGGAGTAATCAAGTGTGCTTTACAAAAAAAACGAAAAATAAAAAATAATGTAATTTGCATTTTTAGCCTTTAATGTCCAAATTGTATGATTTTATTTTTAATTGGTATTTAATTTTGTGTGATAATTATTATTAGGAGTTAATTAGCATTTTTAGTTAATTTTTGATTTTATGATTTAATTTAGGATTTTTTGGTTTTAATTTAGGAATTAAAAAAGAAATAAATAGAAAATAACAAAAATAGGAAGAATTTGTGTGTGCATGATTATTTGTTTAAATTAATAAAAATAAAATAATATATATATATTGCATTTGCATTCTAGGATTTAATTTTACGATTAGGAGTAATCAAGTGTGCTTTACAAAAAAAAAACGAAAATCAAAAATAATGTAATTTGCATTTTTAGCCTTTAATGTCCAAATTATATGATTTTATTTTTAATTGGTGTTTAATTTTGTGTGATAATTATTATTAGGAGTTAATTAGCATTTTTAGTTAATTTTTGATTTTATGATTTAATTTAGGATTTTTGGTTTTAATTTAGGAATTAAAAAAGAAATAAATAGAAAAGAACAAAATAGGAAGAAAATCGGTCCTATTAAGCTGGCAATACGACCGTCCAAACGACGTCGTTTTTGTCACACTCGATCTGGGCCATTGGATTAAATCAATCCAATGGTTGATATCGCATCTCCCTAACCCATTCATAACCCGTTCATGTTACCTGGTTCAAACCGACCCACCACTTACCCATATGAAGCCGTCTCCACATTGGTAAATAATCCAGGTCGTTGATCTCGTTTGATCAAGCGGCCAGGATCATTTTTTCCCCTGGTATATAAGCCTAATCTCCTACCTAGTCCCCTCTAATCCAAACTCCCCCTCTTCGTCTCTCTAAGATTCAGAGACAGCCCAACATCCTCCGCCTTCCCCCACCGTGCTCTGCCCACCGGAAATCGCCTCAAGGCTGTTCCGGTGGTCCAATGACCCCCAAATTTACACCGTCCATTCACCTCACCCTCCCTATCTCCATGCTGCCTTTAGTTTCCCTCGAATCTTAGCCCAACCCTTCGAATATTCGAAAAACCAAACGACTTTTCCGGCATCACCTCCGATGGCCACCAAATTAACACCCTAGCCTTACCTCCACCTCCTCATTCCAAACATCCAAACCCCTTCCTTCGAATCACACCGGAGCCCGTCGAATATCGATTTACAGTCAAGAACCCTAGCGCTGCCCTAAAAATCCTTGGTGGCGGCGCCAACCCTAAACTGTCCCAAATCAATACCAATTGACCACCTGAGCCTCCCCATTCTCACTACCCTAACAATTTTCTTCGAGTCAGTACCACAGGGTTCAAATCTTCGATCAGAGAAATCGACCAGGATACCCTATCTCCAAGATTAAGAAATTAAGGTCGTAATCGACCTTAGTTGAATGTTCTCAATCGAGAACCTTCGATTAAGGTTCATTTCGATCTCAAACCAGAAACAGTGGTTTGAATTCAAAGCTGGGACAACCAAGTTTTGATTTTTCAGTTCGTCAGGTGAGTCCTCAGATTTTGCTTTCAGTATCTTTGTTTTATCTTTTCCTTCTGATTTAGTAAATTCATCCTCTACCCCTTTCTTTAGGATCAAATGTTTGGTGTTTAATCTGAAATTTTGTTATTTCTTTGTTTTATTTGAATGATTCAAATTAGGTGGTGCCAGTGAGTCTTGTATAAAACCATGTTAAAACTTTTCAAATTGGTCAAATTATTGTTGGTTCAAAGTGTTTCATCTGCGTAGTAACTCTGCATATAAATTCAGTGTATGTCCATTTATTCTTGTTTGGACTTAATTTAGGATTGTGTTAGTGTATTTTTATGTATCTGTAACCTTGGTAGTTCAATAGGATTTTTTCCTGTTTTATTGGTTCTATTGTGATGCTGTTTGATCTAATCTAAGTTCAAATGTTTGAGTTCAGTGATTTGAATATAATTGTTGTTCTGTTAAGTTTGGAATCTGAGATGAGTTTACCCTGGTTTAAATTCAGTTTTGGTGTACTAAGTGTTAACTAAAAGCTGGCTTAATATGATCAATTGATTGATTTGATAGGAGATTTGGTTATAGCTGATTAAGGGTAGTGGTTCCAGAATTTTCAGTTAATTAGAAGGGTTACTATTTTACTGTCCAGTTCATTTAGATGATTGAATTAGGTTAATCAGTAATTAGATTTTCAGTTAATCCAATTGGTCATAGTTATGGGTTTACAGAGGTGAGGCAGGACAGTAGAGGATTATAGGGTAAATCACAGTAATTCATAGGGGATTTCAAGGGTAATTCATGGGTTAACTTAAATTTGAACCAGTAGTAATTAAACTAAAGGCTGCTAATAAACTAAGTGGAAACATTCCTTAGTAGAAATTGCACTTATTTATGATTTTAAGGACTGAAATGACACTATCTGTTTAAAAAAGAGGCACTAAGGTAATGGGTAATTAACAATTGAAAAGTTGAAACATAGTGGATATAACACTAGTTGAATGCCTATTTAAAGGCTGGAATTGAGAAGAGTTTTTAGAGAGCATTTTTCTTCAAGCTTAAAAATAAGTTCTGAGAGCTTAGAAATTGGAGAGTTTGGTCAGTCTTAAGAGAACATTTTGAAGAGTTTTTGGTTGGCTTTTGAATCAATTTTAGAAGTCACACTTGAAAAAGAAGCAATCAGTTTTCTTATGTTCTTTTCTTGGTCCTAAAATTCAGTCTTGGAGAGGCATTCAGTTGAGAGTTTAAAACAGCACCTCTGAGAATCAGTGTTTGAGTGTGTTACTATTTCATTGAAACTCAGAGTGGTTCTGGTTTGATTTTAAAAAGTTTGGGGTCTAATTAAGTCAGTTTTGGTTAAGGTTTGGTCTGTTGAAGTGGTTTAGTGGCTTGCTGTTCTATTTTCTGGTTTAACTCAAGATCCGTAGAGTTTGCTGTGGGTTATTTGCTGTTTGCTGTTGATTTACAACTTTCCTGGGTTTTCTTGGGCGTGATTGAGTTGTTGTTGCTATTGTATTACTGTTTTTATTGCTATGTTGTACTGCTGCTACTGACTATTCCTTCTTATTCTTCTTCTTCTTGTGTTTCCAATTCAGGTACACATTTTGAATCTCTGCTGTAGTTTCGAGCTTGAAAAAAATGGAATAAAACTGCTCGATTGTAGATCCAGGAATATACCTGTTGGATAGCTATATACTTGTAGTAAATAGATATAAAAAATGTAGTTGTTCAAAGTAGTCAAGTGTTGACTTTTATGATTAGTAACCATGGATTGTTTCTTTATAAACTATGGACTGTGTTGGATTATTGTATTTTATTTGTAGACTGTTGGTTTGTTTCGAACTACTTCAAAAAATTTGTAAGAGTTTTTGTATTTCTGTAGAAGTAACTCAGCCCGTAATTAATAACTAAAGTGGTATTGGGATTTGAGTTGATTAGTCACCAATTTAGCAGTTTGTTCTTACATTTTACCAGTAGGCACGAGTTGGGTTCGAACAAGACTTGTTAATGTTCCTTTGAATGCTAATGATAATAGACTTTNATCCAATAGTTCAATTCATTTAATAATGTTAGTTTAAATTAGTTAGAGAATAGTTAGTTTGTTTTGACAATACTGTTGTCAATCTCATGTTCTATTTGCAATCTCCACTATAGTATATTCACTAATAGAATAAGGAACAAAACAATCTCCTTTTGTACGAGTTTGAGTGAAATTTTCCGTTTGCATTTATTTTAATCTAATAACTAATAATTTAGGGCCTTTTCAAGCATGTTAATTTATTAGGCATTTGTGACGACCCGGCTCGTTGTCATGTGATTTACTACTCTGTTTTCCCCATATTGTGTTGATTCATGTTTCAATATCAGTATTAGAGTCGATCGGGTGTATTTGAATTGGTTTTGGTCAAAAATA
>MDKF010813440.1:0-10462 GCA_026770625.1 Nicotiana glauca
CCGCAGTAGTATATTATATATGGACCGGACTGCACGCCGCAGTATTATAGCGCTTGGGCTGAAGGAGCCCCTCCGAAGTCTGCACACACCCCAGTGAGCGCAGTTACTATTATGTCGGATCAGGCTGCATGCCGCAGCATTATCTACATATACATGTATTGGATCGGGCTGCACGCGCAGCACTATATATATTATATTGGATCAGGCTGCACGCCGCAGCAGTATTAGTAAGGATCGGGCTGCGCGCCGCAGCAGTGTTGGATAACTGTTGGACAGTAGTAGACTGATACTGGACTCTTCCCCTTTTTAAGTGTCCATACCTGTACTGTACTTATAGAACTGCTTAGTGTTCTTACAGGTTTTCTTTCCTTCAGTTATTATTTATTACTATTACTCACTAAGTTGGAGTACTCACTCTACTCCTTGCACCTTGTGTGCAGATACAGGGATCCAGGAGAGCAGTTGATATCTGTTGCTGTTTCAGCTAGTTGCGAAGTTATCGAGGTAGCTGCCAGCGTCTGCAGGACCCAATCTCTCCTTCCCGTTACCTCTTTTACTTTTGCTTTAGACTCGACTTGTTTAGGATATTATTCCGTTGTATGCAGAGGCTCAGACTTGTGACACCAGATCCTGATGGGCTGTTATTTCGGTTATTTTGTTTTTCCGCACTCATATCATTACTATGGAAAAGGAGATTTTTTTTCCTAATTTGGAATATTTGAGATAATAATTGGAATGGTAAATGGATAATGGTCGGGCTTGCCTAGCAATGTGTTGGGCGCCATCACGACCGGGGTTTGGGTCGTGACACCACCTAATGATTAAGTGCATTAGGACACTTAAAGGATATTTAACTTAAGAAAGGACCAGAGAATGGGTAAGGGCTTGAAATTATCTCGAGGGGAAGGTGTTAGGCACCCCTCTATATCCACTAGTGTGGTTCCCGGCCATGCTACAATTATGACTTTTAATACAAACGACAAATACAAGTAAGCATTGTAAGTACTAAGTACTTTCACATAATGGTTGCAAATAAAAGAAGTACATGAGTTTTAAAGAGTGCTGAAATTTGAAAGTAGTTTTGCAGCTAAAGAAAGGATACACAAGTAAAAGGGAGGGGGGGGGGAGGGGTCAAATAAGTAATTAAAAAGGAAGTGAAAGAGGCGTAAGTTTGAAAAAAACAGTATTGAAAGTCGGGCAATTTAAAGAGAGATTTTGCATAATAGGAGTGAAAGAGTTGAAGAAACTAAAAAAAAATTCTGGAAAAAGGGTAAGTGAACAAGTAAAGAGAAAGGGGGTCCTAGGTTTATAAATAATATGGATCACCCCACACAACACCCGGTAACCATTTATATGCGTGGTGTTATCGCGTCGTCATCATATCCATGTCTACCCTTTCCCACCTCATTAAGGTATTAAACGCGGAATAGTATCGTTACTTATTGCATGCTAGTACCCGCCCCAATCCTATCAGTCCCGGAGGCATTTGGGACTACTAATCCTAAATGGAAGGAAGGCTTGGCTTTTCAGAGTTTTAAAAAGGACAAAATTCTAATATGACAAAAAAACACATGAAGCAGTTAAGGGGAAAACAAATAGCAATTTAAAGGCTCAAACATGCCTCCTCATTTAAAGCAGCAAATTGTTTAGCATGACTTACATATACTGGTTATAGTCTGAATTAAACTTAAACGTTAAGGCACGGCTGATTTATCACATATTTCTCAGATGAGAAGTCCGAACTAGGCCCACCCTTGGTTGTAATTATCAAAGACCGATGCAGTTAATTAATCACCTAACGGATTGCCTAGGTGAGACCTATAGGCATGATATCTAATAATGCGAAATGTACTAACTTTTAAGGAAGGCTTGCTGATTATAGGAAAAACATAAGTTCTGCAGATTTTAAGCGACATTGCTACTGATTTTAGACTTATAGATGAAAGAGACGAATCAGATTCAATTGGTTACTCCTATGGGCATGATTTCTAAGCGTTGGTGGTTTTAAAACGATTATCAGGATGCAGGAATCCTATAGGCATGGTATCTAGGATGCAACGTGTTATTAATTTAACCTATAGACTGTTTTCCTAATGACATGTGTATATGCAAAAGTGCGGAAAACCGATAATCATAATTTCTATATTCAGAAGTGCAGAAGCTTATAGACATGATTTCTAATGAAATGCATAACTTATAGGCAGGATGTTTTATGCAGTAATGAAACAACTTATAGGCAGGACTTCTATATGCAGATGCATAAACTTATAAACAATATTTCTATATGCAGATGAAACAACTTATAGGCAGGATTTCTATATGCAGGTGCATTAGCAAAAAACAGGCTGTGATTGTAGAAATAAATACCTAAAGCATGATGTCTACCCACATGCATAACATGAGTTACCCTCCCCTTTTCAATATATACCCCATAAGTCATTACAAATTATTACAACCCGAATGAATCAAGAAAAGTAAAATTACATCAGAAATTAAACTACAACCAAGGAGCCTAATTCAGACTCAAGGTCTAAAATATGAAATAAACCAACTTCGAGAGATCAGATTTCCAAAGCCTTTCTCTTATTTGGGATGTGTCAAAGTTCCCAAGAGCCTTAAGTGGACTCCGGGCAGTGCTCACACCCCAAATACATTACAGAATTAGATTATAGTGCAGTGTGGAAGGGCCAACCTTCAAATGTCCAAGTTCAGAGGGAACTCAAGGTCCCAAGGCAAGGCTCATAGGAGGGGGTAGAATTTAGAGTCTAATAGTAAGTGTAAGTGCATAGAGGGGAGTTAGGGAAAGCCATGGCAGGGTGGCAGTCATGCCCAACAATTAAGAGTGTTGCCACACCACTGACCAGCCTGTTAGCCAAAGTTGGGAGTTAGGATCCATTGAGGATCAGGTTCAGACTTGGGCAGCAATATGGATAGTGCCATGCCATAAGCCTTAACTCAAACACATAGAAGGGAGTGAGGGTATGGGGAATTTACAACAAACAACAAATTCAAAGGGAGAATAACATATTTAATACAGAACAAGAACAACAAAGTAGACAAGAGTGTAGAAACTGTAAAGCAAACACATAGGGAAGAAGCTAAAATCAAAACTGAGACATACCAGTTTCAGGGAGACAAACAAGTAAAACAGGAGTCTTGAAAAAGCCAAGTTGCAGACAAGCAGTACAAAAGACCTCAGAAGAGAGTAGAGTATTGAAATAGTATTGTAATCGAGAGTGTGAGAATATTGAATTTGAAATGTTCAATAATCGATGTCTGTCTGTAAGTATAGAAGGGTTGTGCCATTTTTATAGTGCAGCAAGCAAGTAAGAAAAAGTAAGGAAATATCATTGAAATCAATCTCCCTTTAATTAAGGGATTCTATTTTCCAACAGGTAAAAGTCAATTAAGGAAAGAGTTAATCAGAAATATTTCCCAAGCAGTACAATAAAGGGTAAATACATAGAAGTTATTTAAGGAAAAAGTCCAATGGTACACAGTTTGTGAAAAATAAGGAAAGAGAATCGATCAAACCGCAAGTGAAATCAAAGTTGCAGGCTTTTACTCAAATGAACCAAGTCAGGAAAGGGGTAAAGAAAGGTTTAATTTAAAGGAAATCAGTAACAATCAAGTAAACCCCATTAAAAAAATTCAGAATCAATTAGTAGTTGGAAAAAACCCTTTTGAAAGAAGAACTTCTCATATATAAAGCAGACAAATCAAACAAAAGAGTCGTCATGTTACTTAGAAAAATGGTCTAACATTGAATGGTTCAGAATCATAAGCAAGAGGGGTACAAGTCCAGTCTGCAGACTCACAATGAGTCTGAGATTCCAGTGTCCCAAAGTGGAACCCTAACTCGAACACAAAATCAAAATCGCCAAAAGGAAACCCTAAACAGTGGGATTTCAAATCGAATCAGACATAGAGATGAGAAGGCGAGCCATTAAAATAGACTCAGAGGTCTTTTTCAGAGACTGATGAGAAACAAACAGACATGATACCAAGAAAGAAAGTTCATTCAAGATCATTAAGAACATATTTGAAAAAACTCAAAACTTAAACAAATTCAAAATAAAGAGGTGATACAAACTTAAACAAAAGTAGATGAAACATGTTTAGCAAGAACACAAACAGAGTTCAGTAAAACAAAATCAAAGAACTCAACGGTAAACACATATAGTAAAAGAGAAAAGAAAACATAACAAGGATTAACATGTGAGCACATGAGTAACATGTGTAGTAGAAAAAGAAAAGTTGAAAGTCAGTACATGCGTAGTAAGAAGAAATCACACGAGCATGATACAGACAAACATACATAAAGAAAAGAAGAAGAAGAATCAGAAAGATGTTTTTTGAAAAATTTCTTTCAAAAACCCAAAATCGAGGACATAAGATTTTGAAAAGAAAATTTGGGGAAATCAATTTAGAAATCCAGGAGAACACAAATACAACATAGAACTTAAGAAAACAAACAGAGAAAACCTCGAATAGCTTAGGGTTTCGGAGAAACCCTAGAAATGAGAAAGGCTTGGAAGTAGGTCCGATCTTGAGTCGGATGAGTTAGAACTTGGCTCCTAATGCTTTAGGTACGCCGGAGCAGGTCAGATCATCCATTGAACTGCAGATCTGAGAGGATCTGAAGGAGAACCATCGAGGTCAGGTCTCGAAGCTTCAAAAAACCATGGTTTGATGGTGGAGGGAGGTGAGTACCAACCATCCATGGCCTGAGAAGCCATGGATTTTGGTGAAAGGCGGTTGAAAGGGGTAGGAGAAGGCTAGGGTTCCGAAGAGGTTTGAGAGAGTTTGGGATTCAAAGGCGGCGGATTAGGTGAAATGGGGGATTAGGGTAGGTCGTTCAGGGTTAAAAAAGGTAAGAGAGGTTTATGGCTGTTGATCAAAATGATCAACGGCCTGGATCAAAGATAGGAAATAGGCAGATTTTAAATTGGGTCGGGGAACCGGGTTGAAATGAAATTAGGCTGGTCCAAATAGGGGTAGAATTGGGTCAATTTAAGGTTAAAATTGAAATGCAAAAGAGGGTGTAATTGAAATAAAAGGAGGCTAAATGTTAAATGGCCAGTTTTCCCTTTTTATTTTGTAAAAATAGTGAAAATAATTTTAAAAGCAAATTAAAAGAACTGAACTAATTAATAATATATAAATATTAATTAAAAAATATTGAAACCAATCTTACAATTATAGAAATGCTATTAATCTTAGAATAGGCTAAAATTGCAATTGTATGCAATTTAGCTTTTAAAAATACCAGATAAATTTATAAAAATATAAAAAAATCACCTTAACTATATTTTAGTATAAATATGAGAATAAAATAAATTATGCACCCAAATTAATAGTTTTGGGGATAATTAATGATTTTTGTACTACTAAAAATGAATAATAAATTAATTTTAAAATCTCTAAAAATTGGAAAAAATACCAAAACCCTTGGGCATGATTATATATGCATATAAATGTTATTTTTAAATTATTTTGTGTGTAAAAAATTATATAGGAAAATATTGGGTATCAACAGCTGCCCCTCTTTACCCGGGAAGGATGATAGAGTTGTCGGATAAAGATATGATGGCCATTTTTGACCGAACGGAACGATTTGAAGCGATTGGCCGTGCTCTGGTTCTTGACCTACCTACATATCCCTGGTTTGACAGGAATCAGGCCATATGTAGTTCGTGATCCATCGGCGGAATATACCGATGGAGATTTTCGAAAAATAGACGCGATATTCCGGTTGGGAAGGATGGTCAAATTCTAGTAGGCTGCGAGAACTGGAGCGGGATTGCTCCTGCTGAGATGGCCGTTGCTAGCCGGTTTACCTGCAAATGAGCAATGCGAACATATATTGTGCATAAATTTAAATGTGATGCAAGTTCCCGTTGAACCATGAATGCTGTCTTTGGACGATTAGGATGACGTCCTCGGACCATGATATCCTGGGCCATGAAGCGTATAATGAATGATTTGCAGGCTATGAAATGATATTCTCGGGCTTTGAGGATGATGCCTCCGAGCTATGATGCCTTTGAATAATGATATGCAAAAGATAAAATGGGGTCCTCCATGGCATGGCGTTCTCGGGCTATGAAAATGATGCCTCCGAACAATGATGCCTTCGGACAATTTGGCGATCTTTCAACCCATGAAATGCAGAAGGTGGCGATCTTTCAGCCGATGCAAGACGTAAATAAAAGGTGGTGGTATTTTAGCCGATGCAGGATTTAAATGAAGGGGCGATATTTCAGCTATGCAAGAAATGTAAATAAAATGGTGATCTTTCAGCCGATGCAAGATGTAAATGAAGTGCCGATATTCCAGTCGTGCCAAAAATGTAAATAAAATGGCGATCTTTCAGTTGATGCATGATTTAAATGAAGGGGCGATTTCAGCCATGCAAAAAATATAAATAAAATGGCAATCTTTCAGCCGATGCAGGATTTAAATGAAGTGGTGCTATTTCAGCCATGCAAGAAAGAAATAAAGTGGCGATATTTCAGCCATGCAGATGGAGGTTGAGCTTAACCTCGGAAGGCACAAAGGTAGCCTTATGCCATGCATAAATGTAAATAGAGACAGAGCTTAGCCTCGGAAGGCAAAAAGGTAGCCTTATGCAATGTAGAAATGCAAATGGAGACAGAGCTTAGTCTCGGAAGGCAGAAAGGTAGCCTTATGCAATGCAGAAATGCATATGGAGACAGAGCTTAGTCTTGGAAGGCAGAAAGATAGCCTTATGCAATGCAGAAAAATGCAGATGAAGGTAGAGCTTAACCTCGGAAGGCAGAAAGGTAGCCTTATGCAATGCAGAAATGCAGATGGAGATAGAGCTTAGTCTCGGAAAGTAGAAAGGTAGCCTTATGCAATGCAACAAAGTAAAAGGCGAACAATAGTAAAATCTCTTAGCTGATGGCTTGATAGCTGATAGCTGATTGCGATATTGTGGCTGCTGGGGATGTCGTTTATGGATAGCAATTGTAAATAGGTGATGGTTCTGAGGGTCGTATTCCCGAAAAGTATGAGTGTATAAATGCATTCGGTGATTTGCAACTTGGGTGCGTGCATCCAAAGAAAAATTGTGAGTTTTGTAGAGGGGAAAGGTTAGTTTGTATCCCCGTGAACTTTGCCCGTCCTACTTGGCTCTGTTTTTAGTGATGTTGTGTACCATCGGGGTAACATCGCTAAATAAAGCAATCTTGATAATAGACAGGCATGATTTAGTAAAAATGTAACATAAATACATAGTTAAAAGAATAGTTTTCTTTAGATGAATCAGCGACTGTGACGTGGTTCAAGACATTGCAACTTCTCTTGCTCCGTAATTTTGAGGGTCCTCCTCAAAATTCTTCCCCAGTTTACTGGGTCGATACATCTGACGGCTGCTTGCGATAATCGGCTGAAGTTACTTCAGAATTTTAAGGGTCCTCCTCAAAATTCTGCCCCAATTTCCAATTGCGGGGGGAAATGAAAATTTTATTGAATTGTGATCGAACCAAGGCTGCCTACGTATCCCCTATTAAACGGGAATCAGGTCAGATGTAGTTCAAATTACATCATACAAGGAAATCGTAAATGCTACACATAGTATCGCTTGACTGCATCTGAATTGATTGGTTTGGCCAAACTTCTCCGTCCATTTCTGCAAGTATGTGGGCTCCTCCTGTTAGAACCCGGTGAACCATGTACGGACCTTGCCAATTGGGAGAGAACTTCCCTTCGGCTTCATCTTGATATGGAAAAATCTTTTTTAACACCAGTTGCCCTGGTATGAACCGTCTTGGTCTGACTTTCTTGTTTAAGGATCTGGTCATTCTGTTCTGATAAAACTGACCATGGCACGCTGCATTCATTCTTTTACCATCTATGAGGGCTAACTGTTCGTAGCAACTCTTTACCCATTCTGCATCGTCCAGTTCTGCTTCTTGTATGATCCTCAAGGAGGGAATTTCTACTTCGGCGAGAATGACCGCTTCTGTACCATAAACTAACATATAGGGGGTTGCACTAGTTGATGTGAGGACTGTGGTTCGATACCCCAATAAAGCAAATGATAACTTCTTATGCCACTGCTTACACTTTTCCATCATATTCCTTAGTATCTTCTTCATATTCTTATTGGCAGCCTCTACAACTCCATTCATATGAGGTCTGTAGGCTATAGAATTCTTGTGTTTGATCTTTAAGGTTTCACGTATAGCCTTCATCAAATCACTATCGAGGTTGGAGCCGTTGTCGATAATGATTGATTCTGGAATAATCGGCAAATGATACGATCACGGACAAAGTATTCCACGACCTTCTTGGTCATTGCTCGGTAAGATGCTGCTTCTACCCATTTGGTAAAATTGTCAATTGCTACTAGGATAAACCTGTGCCCGTTTGATGTGGCAGGTTCGATTGGTCCGATAACATCCATTCCCAAGCAGCAAACGACCATGGTGAGCTTGTTGCATTAAGCTCGCTTGGATGCACTTTTATCATGTCTGCATAGATCTGACAGCGGTGTCACTTACGGATATACTGGATGCAGTCCGTCTCCATAGTCATCCATAAATAACCAATTCAGAGTATCTTCTTGGCTAATATAAAACCGTTTATATGTGGACCGCCGGTCCCGGCATGAATTTCCTTTAGCAGTTTAGATGCTTCTTTCGCATCAACACACCTTAGCAAGCCCAAATCCGGAGTTCTCCTATACAGGATCCCTCCGCTATGGAAGAAACAGTTGGACAATCTTCGAAGTGTGCGTTTCTGAGTAGCATTTGCAAGCTCTGGATATTCTCCCTTGGCTAAAAATTCCCTGATGTCGTGAAACCAAGGCTTTCCATCTGCTTCTTCCTCGACATGAGCACAGTAGGCTGGCTAATCATGAATCTTCACTGGAATAGGGTCTATGAAGTTCTTATCTAGATGCTGAATCATAGATGATAGGGTGGCCAGTGCGTCGGCAAACTCATTCTAGACTCCGGCAACATGCCGAAATTCTGTAAGAGTGACCCTCTTCCTCAACTCCTGTACATGATGTAGGTATGGGAGTATCTTGGAGTTTTTGGTTGCCCATTCTTCTCGGACCTGATGTATAAGTAAGTCTGAATCTCCAATCACTAGCAACTCTTAGATGTTCATGTCAATGGCCATCTTGATCCCTAAGATGCAGGCTTCGTACTCGGCCATGTTGTTGGTGCAGGGGAACCTGAGCTTGGCGAATACCGGATAATGCTGGCCAGTTTTTGATATTAGGACTGCTCCTATGGCAACTCCTTTGAAATTTGATGTTCAATCGAAAAACATCCTCCAACCGTCATAGGATTCTGCAATATCTTCTCCTACAAATGATACTTCCTCATCCAAAAAATACATCTTTAAGGGCTCGTATTCTCCGTCCACAGGGTTTTCCACAAGGTGATCTGCTAATGCATGTCCTTTGATTGCTTTCTGAGATACGTAGACAATGTCGAACTCACTCAGCAGGATTTTCCACTTGGCTAGCTTGCCAGTGGGCATGGGCTTATAAAAGATATACTTCAATGGGTGTCCATTTTTGATAGGAGATACGTGGTGTAAGCATAGAAATAATGCCTCAATTTCTGAGCTACCCAAGTCAGGGCACAACAGGTGCGTTCCAACAGAGAATACTAGGCCTCATGCGGGTGAACTTCTTGCTGAGGTAATAGATGGCCTGCTCTTTTCTCCCTGTTTCATCATGCTGCCCCAGAACGCAACCAAATGCTCCATATAGTACCGCAAGGTAGAGTAACAGGGGTCTACCTGGCTTGGGCGGGACCAAAACTGGCGGTGTTGACAAGTACGCCTTGATTCTATCGAAGGCCTTTTGGCAGTCATCTATCCATTTGGTAGTGTGAGCACGTGATTTTTGCCCTAAGCAAATTATTCCTAAAAATCCAAACAAATGATTTTTCATTATTTTTACAATTTCTGATATTTGTTGCAATTAGTTGCATAATAATTAATACTAAAATTACAAAAAATATGCATATGCATTAGTGTGAGCACGTGATTTTTGCCCTAAGCAAATTATTCCTAAAATCCAAATAAAATGATTTTTTATTATTTTATAAATTTTGTTAATATTTGTTGCATTTTTGTGTTAATTAGTTGCATAATAGTTCATATTAAAAATACAAAAAATATGCATATGCATTAGGGTTTTTAATTTTACAGTTTTAGTATTAATTCATTTTTTGAAACAATTTAAGGAAAAATCAAAAATAATATTTTTAGTATTTTAATTGAAAATTGCTATCAATAGTTATTAAATAAATTCTAGAATTTAATTAGTTTTAGTTAGTTTAACAGTTTAATAAAATTAGAAATATATATAAAATTGGAAAAATAAAAATAAAAATACAAAAAAATACAATATAAAATGAGAAGGAAAAAGGAGAAAATTAATTTGGGCCAATTACACCCAAAATCCAAAACAAAA
>MU733450.1:21094-39676 GCA_026770625.1 Nicotiana glauca
CTCACCTATGGGGTAATTTCCCCCTCACAGAATTAGAAAGGAGACTCACCTCGCTCTGAAGACTCGCAACCGGCATTCTAAATCCTTCCGAAGGCTTGAACCAACGCACAACGCCCCGAAACTAGCCAATGATCATACAAATCCATTAATATATGCCCAACTATACCTTACAACTCAATTTATAACATTTCCTAACCCCGAACGAAAAGTTGACCGAAATGCCCTCGGGCCCACGTACCCGAAATCCGAAATATTTCGAAGATAAAGGTTACCCATGACCTTAGGAACTCAAGTATATAATTTCCTCCTAGTTCCATACTCAAAATCGGGGCTAAAATCCAAGAACACAATATTTCTAGGTCTTCCTCTAACCCTCCATTATCTACCCATTTTCATATAAAAATCCATACATAATCAATGTATTTAACTCATAATAGGTAGGGATAACATACCTTAATCCTTGATGACAAAAATCCCTTCTTGAAGCTCCCCAAAATCGCCCCAAGCCAAGAAAATATGAGAAAAATGAGTCAAATCACGACTTAAAATAATGCTTCTGCCCCGGTCATTTCCGCTTCTGCGGAACTACTACCGCTTAAGCGGTTCCGCTTTTGCGGTCCACAGCCGCTTTTGCGGTCCTGGGCTTGGCCCCATTTTTCGCTTCTGCGCTCCCATATTCCGCAGATGCGGTCCCGCTTCTGCGGAACCTTGACCACATCTGCAGTCCATGACCCCTTGAACCAAATTCGTTTCTGCGGCTCCCTCAACCGCTTCTGCGGGGCCGCTTCTGCGGTCCCATTTCCACAGAAGCAGAAATACCAGCAAGTAGCCTTCCTAAAATTCTATTTTTGATCCGTTAACCACCCGGAATCTACCCGAGGCCCCCGGGACCCCAACCAAACATACCAACCAATCCCAAAACACATTACGGACTTGCTCGAGGCCTCAAATCATAACAAACAACGCTAAATTCATGAATTACACCCCAATTCGAGCTTTATGAACTTTGAACTTTCCAACTTCTATTTTCGATGTTTAAACCTATCAAATCACGTCCGATTGACCTCAAATTTTGCACGCAAGTCATATTTGACATTAAGGACCTACTCCAACTTCCGGAATTAGATTCCGACCCCGATATCAAAAAGTCAACTCCTGGGTCAAACTCTTCAAACCTTCAAATTTCTATCTTTAGTCAAATGGCTTCAAACTGATCTACGGACCTTCGAATTCACTTCCGATCGCGCGCCCAACTCCAGAATCACTATACGGAGCTATTCACAGTCTCAAAATCCCAAACGGACATCGATAACACTGAAATGCACTCCAAGCCAAACTTATGAAATTTTTTCTAATATGCTAACTTCCACAATAGACGCCAAAATGCTCCCGGGTTATCCAAAACCCGCACCGGGCATACGCCCAAGTCCGAAATCATCATACGAACTTGCCAAAACCTTCAGATCCCGATTCCGAGGTTGTTTACTCAAAATTCCAATCCTAGTTCATTCTTTCAACTTTAAGCTTCCGAAATGAGAATTCTCTTCTCAAATCAATCCCGAACTTCCCGAAATTAAATTCCGACCACGCACACAAATCATAATACCTGAAATGATGTTGTTCATGGCCTCCAACTGCTGAACGGAGCGCTAGTACTCAAAACGACCGGTTGGGTCGTTACATCCAATCTGCCCGAACTACGCATACCCGATTCTCGTCTTTCAGGGCGTGATAAGTAGGCAACCCACATATGGTCCGGTATTCCTAGTAAATCTTAGGTTCTTGGATTCGCGGGGTCTTAGCCGAATCATGCATTTTTAGCCACAGAGGTTAATTTTAGAAAAATAATACAATCATGTCTTGCATGTGTCCAGTAGGGAGAGTTATTATCTCATATTGTGTTGGTTTAAAGTTTTCTCATACAGGTGTGGATCTACTTATCGGAGTTTGAGCATGACAGACACCCCGAGACCATCCAATCAGGATCATTCAGGAGTTGCTTAAGGAGATTTTCTTTTTATGTTTTGAGTCTGTTTTTTTTTTTATATTGTCTTACCTTCTAGTTTTGTACAGTAATGTCGAGCCTTTTATTATTGTACTTTCTATTTTGTATTTGAAAAAGTGTGTTATAAATCAAAAAATTAAAAAAAAAAAAAGAAGAGATTTTGCACTTGTATATTTCTGTAAGAAGTTTTCTTTAGAATGCTAATTCTAGAAATTAAAAATCAATTCCTTTGAGGTGGTTTTTCCTTTAGGCAATTAATATCAAAATAAAAATTGCTTTTATATTTTCTTTAGTATATTAAGACTAAAAATTCAAAAAAAAAGAATTTCTTTGTAGTACCTCTTTAAAAGTGTTTTTCTTTAAGATGTTAGTTCCAAAAATCCAAAAAGATTTTCTTTCGAGGTTCTTCTTTGGCAAATTAACATAAAAAAATGAAAAAAAATCTTTTTATTTCAACTAGAATGTTAGGATATTGTTCATAGAAGAAAGAAAAACAAACAGCGTATTTTATTTTTGATTTATTTCAAAGTTTCTCCCTTAGGTAATCAAGTTAAAATCCAACTTTTTTTTTTCTTTCCTTTCATTGCTTGTTTCGAAATCTTGCGTCAAATGAAAATTTAAAATATTTTTTTTTGTAGATTTTCTTCCTAAAAAAAGAATCAAAAATATTTTTCTCTTTTAGGATTTTTCCTTAATAATTCCCCATAGTGTTTGTTTTAAAAAAAAAGCAAAAAATATATGCTCTTTAAGCTTGAGTTTGGAATAGGTTATTATAGGACATTAAGTCTAGAATATTCTTTATTTTCTCTTTTCTAATCAGAGTAGTCATGAAGGTAAAAAAAAAAGAAAAAAGAAAATGTCAGTTTATTTACTTTATTCTCGTTCTCCCGAACTACGCAAAGATCTGATTCATGCGGCATCATGATATGTAGGCAACCTACATAGGGTTCGATCGAATTATTTTTTTATTATTATTAAAAGAAGTAGAAAAGAAAAGAAAAAAGAGAAAAAGGATGAAATTATGGGACGTGAGAAATGAGAGGAAAGAAAAGAATTATAATTAGAAAGAAAAAAAAAGAGGAAGGAAAATGATCGAGCAAGTGCTAGGAAAGCAAAGAAATGAAAGGATTGAAATGAATAAATTAGGATGATGCCAAGTGACCTTTTGACCCTCGAAGTCATTCTTGAACCGTTAATTGTGGCTAGGTGCATTGCACGTAATGTGATATTTTTAGCTGTTAAATGCCCTAACACTAACATGATGACTTCATTTTGTTCCTCTTTGTTCTTCTCATTATAGCAGAAGGTTAGTTGGTTTGTGGTTCTTAAGGTAACTCGTCCATACAACATAAGGTCAAAGGGCAAGGTAGCCATGGCTAACAAAAACTTGGGCACAAGAATTGTTGACCCTGATTCATTCCATCCCTCAAAACTCCCAATTTGTCCCCCGAACAAACCATTCAAATTGTTCTCTTTCTCACTAACCCCACCATTTTCTTTCTCTCTCTTCAAATTCCTAGTAACCTCACTAACATCCAATGTCCAATTCATATCCCCATTTACAAACAACTCTCCACTTGAATCAGTCCCAACAGCTAGAGGAAAATCAGAACAAGTCCCATAAGCCGTTGATGCTCCAACATAGCAACAACGGCGTGGGCGATGGGTCCCGCTCAGATCACTGCTCCTTCCAGAAACAGAAGGGGACCCACGCCGCCTCCTTTTACCGGCTATCAAACGAAAATTATTCTTATTTTTCTCCCATTTGTTAGCTGATAAAGGGCGATCATTGTCAAACAAGCTCAATTTCGACATGTCTAGGGTTTCAATCGGGATCGAAGTAGCTCGATCCGCTCTACACTGGCGCTTAGTCTGTAGTTCCGAGTAAGGTTTAGGTGAATCGGAGGAATCTAGGGTTTTGGGATTAGGGTTTGGGAGCTGAAATGGCTTCCATGAATGAAGGTGATACGTGTAGGATTCAGTAGCTTGACGTGAATCTAGGGGTTTTGATGACATTGCAACTTCAAGAACACACGCTACACACATATCACACACTACACACAGTCTATGTGTAATTTGATTATCGCACTTTCTTTAAAAATGTATAATTCGAGTCAACTTGTACTCACATCGATTAATCATGTACAATAATTTATATAACTCCCTATGCCCTTAATCTTGTACAGTACCTAAATAAATGAATAGGAAAAAATTGAATATGGATTGTTGAAGAACAAGAGAAAGAAGATTTGGGTATTTTGGTTGAATTGGTGGAGGAGTGGATATTTGTGGAGTAGACAATTTGGTATCAATTTTCAAGAACCATCTATGGATATTTGGTTTGTTGTTTTTATTATATTCGCTCAACCAAAATCACGAAGAGATCCCCACTTTTTTTTTCAGTTTCAGCCGCTAGTTTTCTAGTCTACAAGTAGGAGACATGACATGTGGCAATATTTTACTTGTTGTAGTTTTTAATTTGTATGTACATCGTATAAATAATCTTTATATAATTAAATCACTTATAAAATGTAAAAAAAATTAACAAATGTTAATAAGTAATACTAGCAGTCTATTCCTATACTATAAGTGGGAATAACCAAGAAGCTCATGGTCAACATGTCTGCCTGGCATAAGGATATTTTTGGAATTTCATAGTTTTACTTTGGTAGTACCGTTTTTTTTTTTGAAGAATTCTTATGCCCCCGAATAATCTTTTTATTGCTTCAGTTGTCATTGGTATTTGAGTAAATATAACAAACTTTGAGAGCAATTTGACTGTTCAAAAAGCGCATGGTTCTGATTCATGTTGAAGTACACATACAACAACATTTTTCGTTCCTTCTTTTTGTGTTTTTTTTTTTTTTGGGTTAAAAAATATGAATGTTTTACTTGCACTTTTCTTCAGTCAATTTTGCTTGTTCAAGGTTGTTTGACCCTTTGACAGTGTAAAGTTATACAGTAATTCTTCCAAGAGTAAAATTCTATTTTCCGGTAAAAATAGAAGTAATAGCAGACTTTCCTTAAGCTAAAATTTATCTAATTTAAATATTAAATATGTATTCTATGATTATTAAGCATATTAATTTTTATTTAATTTAATTATTCAGTGTCAGCCTTTTTATGTTCTAATTATGAAAACATTGTAACCCATCTTTCCTCTGAATTAATTGTATCGGATCCTTACTAGACCTTTACACATCATTTTACTGATTTATTTTATTTTATTATAGAGTTTTTCATTAATTTTATAGATCTCTAAAGCATTAGTAAAAGTGTCTTCGCCGAGAGTCCATCGGAAACAACATCTTTGCTCATCCAGAGTAAGGGTAAGACTGCGTATATTTTATCATCGTCAGACTCCAATTGTGAGATTACACTGGGTTATTGTTGTTGTTGTCGTCTAGAGCATTAGTAAATTGACATTGATATACCTGAAAATAAAAAATTCATTCAAAATATGTTTTAACAGTAATAGTAGCGCTTATAATTGGAGCAGTAAATTGGTTAGCTTAAATTAAATTGATCCATTGTAACTGCACATATCTTCTTTCACAATTCCTATGACTTGGTATATTTTCTCCCACTAAAAAATTGTAGATAGTTTATCCAAAAAATGATACTGCTTCTGGTAAAAAACAATAATGACATCAGATGCTTAAGAGATAAATTTTATATAGATCTTAACTATGCCGAATTGAAATTTTTTGAAATTATTTTACCTTTTTAAATAATATCTAAATATATAAATTTTTAAAAAAAATAAATTAATTTACGCCTGACTTATCAATTATGGCATTGCCTACATGGTATATTTTTGGGATAGAAAAACATTTTTGTACTATTATATATTTTTAATTTGGGTTCGACGAATGGGTATAGAATGACGCCGATCTTACTTGGTAGGCGCTACCATATCAGGCTATACAAAAAAATTACTATTGTTTTGTGAATGAGATTGTAATTTCATTTTCAAATCGCTATTTAAAAATATAAAAAAAACCAATGAGTTACTTTCAATTGTTTTTTGAATTATTTTGTCTGGTCGTTTTTCTTTGTTAGCTTATTGTAGTTGCTAAGCAGCCATTCTTTCTCTTTTTGGTTTAATTATAATCATAGTTTAAATGTACTGCATAATTTAGATTGTAAAGGACTTTGTTAAAATTTTTAAAATTTATAATGATACCTAATTCAAAACTATTTTACAAACTAAAAATTAACAATGTGATCTCTTTGCTATCCATCCATTTCATATCAAACTTGCTTTCTTACAAATTAACCTGTTCAAACTTATAAAATTATGCGACAAATGAATTCAAATAGACACCATGGCCCATTCTATTATTAATAATGCAGGAACGCGGAACAGAAACATAGGATTTAATCGTTTTTTTTAATTTTATATTGAGTAAAGTGAATACCCAAGTTGGACAATTTTGTGACAAAAGGGAAGCTAAAAAAAAGGTTCTTCAATTACCAAAATACAACCCCATGGTTTGTTATTAGAGAATTTTTCATAAAGCACCATCTTTTTTGTCTAATTAGCCATTTATAGATATCCTTTGTTATATTACGTGTTATAGATACCTTTTATGTTTTTATACAATGTATTTTATGTATTTAAGCTGTTGTATTCATTAATACAACCAAAAATATATGCGTAAAATCTGGAATTTCAGCTAAATTTGACATGTATTTAACTGTATTCAAGCGACATTAACATTAAATACAGTAACGTATCTACTCTAAAAACAGAAGGAAATAAAATCACATGATATTCTCCTAATTTAACTCAACGAACTAAAACGATCCCTCATTAATCTGTATTTGAAAGATACATAATAAAGATTATAGCTGAATAAAGAGAAATACATATGAATAATACAATTGAATACAACAAAATACACCTTAATTCATCTGAATAAAACACTTGAATACAACAAAAATACAACTGAATACAGCTGAATAAGCTCTTGAATGCAACAAAATACAAGTGAATACAGCTGAAGAATACATTCGAATACAACTGAATACAAATAAGCGATTTGGGCAATCTAGAGAGAGAAACATCCCTATGGCAAGCAAAAACGACCCTCCCCTGCCCCTCCGTCAGTCTTCTTCTCAAAGGCGTCAATAGCCATTTGACCTTGAGAACCTTCAACCATAAGAGAACAAACCAGCTCAAGGCGATTTGGTGATGGAAAGTTGTGTGCTTGTAAGCCGATAAGTGAGCAAGATTTGGCTTCTTTTATTGCTGATTGTGTACTGAAAGAGGATAAAATCAATCAAGTTTTGCCTATTGGAGGACCTGGGAAGGCGTTGACGCCATTAGAGCAAGCGGAAATTTTGTTTAAACTTGTGGGGAAAGAACCAAAGTTTCTTAAGGTTCCCATTGAAATAATGGACTTTGCGATTGGGTTGCTTGACTTCCTTGTAAAAATATTTCCATCGTTGGAAGATGCAGCCGAGTTTGGGAAGATTGGGAGGGATTGGGAGGTATTATGCAGCAGAGAGTCTGGTTGTATGCAAACAGAGAGAGATTGTACTGAGGGTTGCAGATACGCGGTAATTATGTGAGAGAAAATATAAAAAGGGAGAGAGAAAAATAATAGTTAGCATATATGGTGCCTTAATTGTAGGATGTAACTATATTTAGATTTGTTGCTATAAAGGATAAAAGGTATTTATAGGATGTAATATTTTAAAATGGTATTTATTATTGATAAATAGGATATTAAAGTTTTTCTATAGGGTGTAAAAATTCCTTGTTATTGTGCCACCAATAAAAGATAAAACCACTTTAAAAGAAATGCAAGAGTCCAAAACACTTTACAACTAAAATGAGTAGGAACAAATATTGTATTTTTGAAGTTACAGTAAGATATGATACAACTTAGACCACCAAAAATTTGAATGAATAACCAAAAAAAAAAAACCTCAAATCTACAATATAGTGATTGGGCCCATGCTCAGCATGGGCCATTCTTTACTAGTAACTTAATAAATATGGTAGCTAATTTATTATAGTATATTAAATTAATAGTACAGATATATATCTTTGGATTTAAGGATATTTGGGTTGTTGTTTTATTTACAGTCTCTCAATGAAAATCACAGAAAAAGATTCCCGGTTCATTATTTCAACCACTAGTTTTCTACTCAAGTAGGAGATAAGACACATGGCAATATTTTGTTTTGTCTAAGTTTTGTGGTTGAGTTATATTCCGTGGCGGATCTAGAATCTTCGTCCAGAGATGTTAAAATATAAATAACTAGATATATCGAAAAGTCAAAGGAAATCAACGTATACTAAATATACATAAAATAAAATAAATTATTTAGCAAAATAGTGTAATTTTCCAGCGAAGGGATCTCGCTTGACACCCCCTTGCTTCGATGTGGCTTCGCCACTGATTGTATCTGAAGTTCATTAAGTTTGATTAATTTAGATTTTTATATAATATGGTAAATATGAAATTCTAAAGTGTTTTGTGTTAAAGATTTTTAATTTTCTTGCCCGAGTTTAATTTTTTTAATTAAAAGTAAAGAAATTCTAATTTTTTCTGCCGACCCCTCATTGATCAATAATTATTGATGTCAAACAGCCAGTTGGAAAAAAAAAACGAAAAAGACAAATTATTATCTTTGATGAGATAGTTTACAAATTGTCGTTTGAACCTTACTGTTAGTGTCATAATCTAAAATTACACTAATTTTAGTTTTAGATCTTTGTTGTGTACTCAAGATTTTCCCCTTGTAAAAATTACGTGGAAAATATGCAACTAATAATTTCAAAACGACATAAATGACGCAAAGTAAAAGTAAAATATTAACTATTATCAGGATATTATTTGAATAATTGTTTATACTGGTATTTAATGTTTAACAATACTAATTTTTGGCGTTTTCCTTAGTTCTTTTCGATCTCCTCTATGAAAAATGGCAAAATATTTTAGACACACAAAGAGCAAAGGCAAAAATGAAGTGCAGTGTACAGAAAATCACACGATAGTACTTCCTCCGTTTAAAAAAAAATTGTCTTAGTTTGACAACACAAACCATAATAAAGAGGGGAAGACTTTTGAGTTATGTGATCTTAATAAGTGATAATAGGTGAATTTGACTATAATCACACCTTGAATAATCACATTCTTATATTATTTTGATGATATATATGATAACAAAATGCTCTTATTAGTGTTTTTCATGATTTATAGGTAATAAATGGCTAAGGAAGGCTAATGAGCTATTTTGGAGTCAATACTGGAGAAAAGAGGCTAAATATGCAAATTCCCATTGAAGTCATGTCATACCAGCCCTTAATAGCCGGAAGTACTGTTCCACCGCGGTTCCACCGCGACCGCGGTAGAACCGCGGTAAAAGGCTGCTGCAGAACTTTGAAGAATCAGAGGCACTGTTCTGCCGCGGTTCCACTGCGACCGCGGCAGAACCGCGGCAGGCGCCAAAAAGTAAGGGACCAAAGTGTAAAAAGGGGATTTTTTAGACCTAAACCCTATTTAAACAATAGACTTCGCCCAAAGGAGGGAGGGATTGATTTTTAGGTTATCTTGGAAGGAAAAACTATTGTGAGGGATTTCTCCAAACATCTTTCTTCTTTCTTTTGATTTTGATGATGAATTCTATTCTAGTTTATTTACCCATAGCTATGAGTAGCTAATTTCTTTGTCTAAGGTCTTGATGGAACCTATTGGGGGATGAACTTCTCGTTTATGTTAATGCAAATTTGCCATTTTTAATCTTTATTTATTCAACTATGTTCTTGTTGTAGTTAATTGACAGGATCCTCAATTAGATGTGCCTATTCAGTGTGCATAACTTGAAAAAGAGTGCATATTTAGGTAGTTGTTGAATAACACCACTCCTAAAGTAATAAGAGGAATCTATATCTTCGGGTTGAAAGGCGAGATTAGGAATAACGAAGTCTTGGGTATAATCTTAAATGAACTGCGTTAATTAAAGCTAGCTAGTGTATCTCAGGAGAGTGCAACAATATATTACTGTGATTGCTCGGGAGAGAGTTACGGTGAGGTGAGTGTTCATGATAAATAAAGTGAGTCGATAAATTTGTATGAAGCATAAACAGAAGGGATTCCATCAATAGGGGAAGTCATTACCTTAGTTTGTCTCTCATATTTGTCTACAACCTTAGTTATTTAGTTATAGCTTGTTATTTTTCTATAACTTTAGTTCATAAAGAAACATCAAACAGTGATTCAAAAGTCTTTGGAAGCTGGTTCTAAAGAATTTAGTGGGTCTAAAGGTAACAGTTAATAGGTTGACTCTCTGTGGATTCGACCCTGGGCGTAATACTCGGGTTTTATTTGCAACGTCCGCGGAATCCTATTTAGAGGATATACTTGGGCGTGATCAATAAGCCATAACATTATGCGACTAAAACTTTTGAAACTTATGATCTAAAATTTACCTTAGCGTTTGTGTTGCTATAACAACAACAACCAAGTAAAATCACACTAGTGGGATTTGTGTAACTATAACAAGAACAACCAAGTGAAATCACACTAATGGAATCAGGGAAAGGTAGTGTGTACTCATCGATCTTTTTAAATAGAGAAAGTAAAAATTTAGGTAATTTCAAATAGTAATTCTGGTAACATTTGCCTACAAAGTTTAAGAAAAAAGATGACTAGGCCAAGACTCAGGAGGGTAACTTATCATAAGCACTAAAATCAAGCTCACGGTTAATTGTCATAACAAAAGATAACAATAATTAAAGAAATATAATTTGATTTAACATTACCATATTAAAATATTTCATTAGCCAATAAGCAAACCGTTGCAGGAGTTTAACTAAAGCCATCTTTTATCCCCAAAAATAATTAAATGGCTAATCTGCTTTTCTCACGTTCAAGGATTACTAGTGTATTTCATCCATGCAAACACACACACACACACACACACAGAGAGAGACGTGCCTAATATAACAGTAAAACCTGATCAAGATGAAGGAATTCTAAGTAACTTAAGCATTTTTGGATGTCAAAAAGAACCTTTACAGTTGATAATTTAAGACTGCATGAAAACCCCAGCTTTACACTGTTCTACGCGAATTTGCATATAATTCAACTCTCCGCACTGCACGTCATTCTGGAGCTAATCTTGTATCTAAGTAACCTTATTTTTGACTAAGGAGTGTTGCAAAATTACGAGACTGGACATCTGCAGGCGGATGCAGCGAGAAAACATATGAGACAGGCTTCGGCTGCAGCATTGGCTTATTGGCATTAACCTCATCAAATAATTCTCCCAAGTTCTGTTCATCAAATAGGGATGACTCGATGAGAAAAAAGCAACATTCCCTTGCCAGCTTTTCCACCTGAAGCAACAGTCTCAAATTTTCAATTCAATGAAGTAAAGGGGAAAATAATCTGAATACGCAAAGCATTTATGTTAGCGACAGATGGGATTAGGACTCGGACGAATAGAAGGAGAGAACTATTTGCAGCATTAAAAGAAATAGGGAAGGGTATTAAAATATATTACGGTAGTTGTTAATGTATACATTATTAGAGCATGGAAGCTCTGAGGGTGCTTGTCTGCCTGATAGGCACTTTTCATCAAAGAAAAAGTTAACAAAGTCAAAGAGCCTCAACCAATAGAAAAGAGCAGAAAATATTTTTATTTTTTTCAAAAGTGCTTCTCAAACACTCTCTTCGACAACACGTGCATCGCTACAATATGATAAAGCAACATAAAAGTAATATCATATAGCTTCACAGCAAGTCCTATTTTATTTATCAGTACACATAAACGTAATACCATTCCATTCATTTCTCATTGCAGATGCTTAAAACATCTAGTAGCACCACAAATACAAAGCATACTTTCATATCAACTTTCAAAGCTCAATTCTTACTAACTTTTAGATATAGATTTTGTATCCCCCTCCCCCCCAAGTACACCCACAAATAGAGCACTTCAGACAGAACTGTCAATAAAGATTGGGAAAGGGGAAAAAAAAAGATACAAGGAGTAAATTACCTGTAGGTATGAGAAACGCATATTATTCATGGTGACGATAACTTTAACATCATACAAGGCGTATCCAAGCATCCGGATGGCTAAATACTCAAAAAAGGTTTGCATCACACTCTTCTGCCCTTCTCTATGTCCTGTTTCAAATTTGGGAAACCATAGGACACATTTAACTTCACTCCACGGAACTGGATTCCCTGCAGTGTTGGATACTATCGTGTTGTATGGATTGGAATGGCCCCAGAGAATTCTGACATCAGTTGGTAATTGGTCAAGTGCGGATTCATCTCGAAGGGATGTTGTGGAGATTATAGAAGACGGAGCATAGTGACGTGCAATATGTGACGAAAAATATAAATCATTGTCATCGAGTATGAGGATGCATCCATCATGAGGTGCAGGAAACCACCGCAGAAGTGACAACATATCAGCATCTGCATTCTCCGGACGACATAAACTTGACAGAACACCAGAATAAGCAGATGGAACTGAATCGTGAAAAAAGAAACATGAATTTCCATTCCAGCATCCCTATATAAATGTAAATTCAGAATATGTCAGATTGGAGTATCGAAACCCTTGAGAAAAAATTTTGTAAGAAAATTTAATGAAGCCAAGGATATGCACCATTTAATACATGGATAACCTATGGATAAGGCAAATAAGTGCGAACAAATGACTATTTTCCCCTCCATATATATATATAGCACACCCTTATATCTTCCCCATTCTCTCTCCTCCTCCTTCCACTAAATGCAAGCTCTTCTTCCTCTTCAAAGGAAAGATGTACTAACAAGTAACATGTCTTTGTGATGACTGATGAACCAAAGAAGAAACAATTGGCAGAAGAATGAGATTTTAATTTGATCAAAGTCAGCCCATTAAGAATGATAACTGCATTTTTTCCTGGAATAACCAATACAGTAAGGGAGGTCTTTATCACACCAAATGAAGCAAAAACAGAACTCTTTACTCTACGGAATGGACTCTCAACCCCTTCAATATTCTTTTATTCCTCTATCTCAGATCAGCCAAACGTACAAGGAGGAGGACATTCATTAGCTCCTTTTCCCTAGTATTCACTTTCTCATTTTTCAATCACCAATGTTTCCAATGGGGGATTATCGATCACGGACACTGTTATTTGACAAATACAATAAGCCATAAAACTACTGATACCTGTAAAGACAAGAAAAATTTGCAAGTGGGCCTCTTTGCCCGTAAAGAATGAGAAAAGGAACATTGGGAACCTCTGTTGCACTGACCACTGAGAAAATTTTTACTAAGAGAAGCCTCCCCTGTAGAAACACCATTACCGTACACCAACATGTCAGGATTTCCAGAGACATCCGCAGAAGACTGACTTCTCATCTATCGAACATCGAAAAGGAAGATGATATCAAAATCTTGACATCAAATATAACAGCAAAGTGATAGCAGAATACAGTACCTCTTTGACTACACTAGCCAAATTTTGAGCCACCTTATGTGCTAATGATTCATTGTGGCCCAAAAATGGAATAGAAATGCATTTCCTTATTTCACCACCTTGTTCAAGTAGCTGATAATCCATATCTAACGCACCAGCATCTAAATACTGATCACAGTCGAGATGGCAATTGTGCTGATATTCATTTGGATTATAATAAGATGGTATGCCACCAGATGTAGCAAGAAATTGGGGTCTATATCGATGCAATGAGTCCAGAACCTCATCATCTGCAACAACACAGGCTTAGTATAAAAAAACAAAGGATCTAAAACTGGTAAAACCCAAGATAAGACATACATGAATCAGCAACTTGGTTGAGTGCCGATCGCAAAAGATTATGGTATGAGCACCACTCTTCCTCAATTTTTGAAAGCACTATTTCTCTGTCATTTGTGTTATCCAACTTGAAGAGTTGTCTTAATAGTTGAAGGCGGTATTTGCCCTTCATTTGGAAACAAAATACGTAAATAGAATGCTAGCATCCCAAAAAAATAAAGCAAAGAAAACAGGGAGAGAGAGAGAGAGAGAGAGATTTCCTATAGTCAAGAATGAACTGCGGGTTTACCTTGAAAGCACGTTGCCAGAACTGAAATGCGCATGAATTTGCCATACAGATTACCTCTTTTCTACCAGATAAACCAGTGGTCTTAGAATCTCCACTGAAAAAGTTGTCAACGTACTTCATGAACTGAAAAATCAAATTTATTGATCAACATTAATCTAAACTATTAAAGAAATGTGACATTCTCAAATTATAAAGTATAGGATAGTACCAAACTTTTGTGGCCGAAAGGACGACGAATGGGGAATGAATACACATCCACCATTATACCAAGAACAATGCCTTCTCGTAGCATTCCTATGGCTCCAAACTTGAGTATTAGTATAGAAGCATCTAATGAAAGAGAAAAGCTGGCAAGCAATCTTCCATAAAATGTAGGCTCATAACGGCTCCTTGGAGGTGTTTTTTTTAGTGCATGGAGGTCAACAAGAAAACTCAATGCATCCTCAACAACTTCAGGATCCGGAATGTCTAAAGCCTTCCGTAGCAGAACTAATTGAAAGATCCATAAGTTAAACTTTAGTATTTCACATCTATAAACAGCAGTAGACTAGAAAAAGGAAAAGAGAATTATTGAACATAGACAGCAAACTTACCCAAATTGATGATAATAACACTCAAGACCATCTTAATTTGGATATATGACATATTTTTTAGCCCATCTATAAATTGATTAGTCCTGCTTGGTGCTTAAACTATGGGTGACAACCAAGCAGGTTGGTACGAGTTCTTGGTCTAACCAGCCCACGCTGTAGAGGGCCCCATATGGATATGATTTAGATTGGACAAACTTGCTAGTAATACTGCACCAAATGCATCTCATGCATTTTTTGTCCGTTTGTTTGTAGGTGTGGGAAGAAAGTCTTTGCATTTCAGAAACAAATCATAAATATAGAGGATTCTATATGCATTAAACTCCTTAGTGTATTAGACATTTCAATTTTTTTTTTTGAATTGGTAACTTTTGTATATATTAATAACATCAGTACATAGGTTGCACTGAAAACCACATTTACAAGTAGGTGGTAATTAGATGTGCTGGTGTGCAACCTAGTATGTCTACGATTGTCAATGTATCTTCTGTGTAAATCTATTTACACCAAAAACAAAAAAGAAGAATACAATTGAGTTTAATCTTTTGTACTGGGTTGCTTCTATCTTCAAAACATCTAGCATTTCTTTCCCTCCAAACTGTCCACCCGATACAAGCCGGGACAGTCCTCCATCTATCTCTGTTAGTTGCTTCAGCACCAGCTTCTTCCCAACTATAAAGAACATCATTAATCCTGTATGGAAGAAATACCCCCAAGACTAATAAAGATTTTTCATAGTTGCTATGTTATATTGCAATGTAGAAATAAATGGCTAACAATTTCGGCGTTTTGGCCACATAGGAAACATCTTGAATACAGAGAAATTCCTCTTTTTATGAGATTATCCTGGATTAATACAGCCTCCTTTGCTAGTAGCCAAGAGAAACATGCTACCTTATATGGAATCTTTGTTCTCCATATATGCCTCCATGGCCAAGCATGTATCTGGAGATCATTTTGATTTAAAATCTTATATGCACCCTTCACCTGATAGACCCTTTTGTTGTGCCTCTGCCACCAAAGTGAATCCACCCCTTCCTGTAATCGTTTAAATGCTTCTAACTCTTTGTAGAGGTCAGCTAATCTTGTTATCTCTCCGTCATTCAGCTGTCTTCTAAGAGTGAGTTCCCATCCTTGATAACTCCACATATCAGCTATTGTCCTATGCTGGTTTTGTGCCAAACCAAACATATCGAGGTATCTTTCATTTAGGCTTCCATGTCTCAAGCAATTATTGTAACGACCCAACCGGTCGTTTTGGAATTTACGCCTCGATGCCCTATTAACTGCTTTCCCCAAGTTTATTTCTGCTATTTTGATTTCGGTTTTGAGTTTCGGAGAGTTTTGGGACACTTAGTCCCTAAATAAGAGCTTAAGTGGTAGAAAATTAACCGTAGTCGGAACAGTGTGAAAACAGCCCCGGAATGGAAATCCGATGGTTCCGTTAGCTCCGTTAGGTGATTTCGGGTTTTGAGGCATGGTCGGATTGTGTTTTGGAGGTCCGTAGCTAATTTAGGTATGAAATGCCGAAGGTTTAATTTTTGAAGTTTCCGGTTCGATAGTGAGATTTTGATCCGAGGGTCGGAATGAAATCCTGAGAGTTGCAGAAGTTCTGTGATGTCATTTGAGATGTGCGTGAAAAGTTTGAGGTCATTTGGACGAGGTTTGACAGACTTTTTAATCGAAAATGTGTTTTTAGAGTTTTTGAAAATTTTAAGGTTAAATCCGATGAAAAATAGGTGTTTTGATGTTGTTTTGAGCGTTCCGAAGGTTGGAGCAAGTTTGTATGATGTTTTGGGATTGGTTGGCATGTTTCGTTGAGGTCCCGGGAACCTCGGGTGTGTTTTGGATGGGCTACGGGTCATTTTCCCCTATGTTTGAATTGTTGTTATGCTATCTGGTATTTCCTTCTATGCGATCGCATAGCACAAATTTGGGCATCAATTCTTTACTTCTACGCGATCACATAGCACAAATTTGGACAGCAGTAGTTCCTTCTATGTGATCGCATAGCACAAATTTGGGCGTCAAAATTTTCCTTCTATGCGATCGCATAGCACAAATTTGGGCAGCAGTAATTCCTTCTATGCGATCGCATTGATTTCCCTGCGATCGCATAGCACAAATTTAGGCATCAATATTTTCCTTCTATGCGATCATATAGCACAAATTTGGGCAGCAGTATTTCCTTCTATGCGATCGCATTGATTTGCCCCGCGATCGCAATGAAGAAAAAGCCTAGACAGAATGTTAAGTTGTGAAAATGGAATTCGTTCCAATTTCCATTTTTGACGATTTGGAGCTCGGGAAGAGGCGATTTTCGGGAGATTTTTAGATAGAACAACGGGGCAAGTGTTCTTAACTTAATTTTGGTTAGATAACTCGAATCTACTACAAATTTTGGCATTAAATCCGTGAATTTAGTAGTGCGAGGTTTCTGAAAATATAAATTTTACCCAATTCCGAGATGTAGGCCCGAGGGGCGTTTTGGTCATTTCACATAATTTCGCGTATTAGCTTAGAATATAATTGTACAATCAGTTACATGAAGTATTATTTACAATGTGCAATTGAATTGAATAGATTTGGTCCATTTGGAGTCGGATACTCGTGGCTTCAGGTTGACTTGCACTTGTTCAAGGTAAGTAGCTTGTCTAACCTTGTGTGGGGGACTTTTCCCCTTAGGATATGATATTTGGTAATTGAATTGCTTTGTGCGCGAGGTGACGAGCGCGTACTTGTGCAAATTGTTGGAAATCCGTTTTTTCTTAAAGTGCTTAATAGCATGTTTCCCTTCCTGCATAATTACACTTGCAAATGTAGCATGTTGCTAGTTAGAAGAGCATGTTTAGCTGACTTAAATTGCCTATTTGCTTAAATTGCCTTGATTGCATCATGTGAAGCATGTTAGGCTAGGACTACTTGTTGCCTTGCTCTGAAATTTCATTTTCTGAATATCTTTTTGTTGTTGCTGCGTATTTACATTGGGACTTTGGATGTGAAATTCCGTTAGCTCCCCCTTGTCTGTTTACTTTGGGACTACGGGTTAGATTCCCGGTAGATCCCCCTGCACATTTACTTTGGGACTACGGGTTAGATTCCCGGTAGATCCCACTGTACAGATATATGGAACTACGGGAATGCACCTGGTAGATTCCCCCCGTACTGGGCATTTACATTTGGGACTACGGACCGGGTTTCCCGGGAGATCCTTCGGATATACTCATATGATGGACTACGGGACGGTATCCCGGAAGCTCCTTGGACAGTTGATGAAATGTACTACAGGACGATATCCTGGGAGATCCACGTTGTCGTTACTGGTATTGAGTTGTTTTACTCCGTGTTACCGTGTTACCTTATTCTCTGTGCTTTATTGTTGCATGTGTATAACTTGTCCTACTTCATAGCTATACTGATTATTTCTGCTTATTTCATACTGTTGTAAAACTTATTATTATATTTTATCTCAGTAGGGCCCTGACCTTCCTTCGTCACTACCCGTCCGAGGTTAGGCTTGGCACTTACTGAGTACCGCTGTGGTGTACTCATACCCCTTCTGCGCATGTTTTTCATGTGCAGATCCAGGTACCTCCACCCAGGCGTATTATCCTCGAGGCGGAGAGATATAGCAGAGACTTCAAGTTACATCTGTTGCGTCCGCAGACCAGGAGTCTCTATCTTATTCTAGCTTTAGCAGTTAGCTTTCTTATCGTACTGTTGATTTAGATACTTTGGAGATTAGAGCACTGTTAGCGGAAACGTAAAAGAAAGAACACAAGATTTAATGTGGTTCGGATCAAAATAATCCTACGTCCACCAGAGAAGAATTGTCTTTCTATTATTTACAAAGGAAGGGGAGATTTTCCAATTACACTTAAGAGACTTTCTCTCTTAACTCTCTACTCACTACAAT
>MU733450.1:45620-63464 GCA_026770625.1 Nicotiana glauca
TTCTACAAATGAAAGAGTGCATCTATTTATAGAGGTAAGGACCTCCTCTTGATGTCATTGGTGACATCAAACTACCTCCTCTTGATGTCATGGGTGACATCAAAGGAGGAAGCTTCCTCCTAGCATTCATGCCAACTCTTTCCACCAACTCTTCCCACCAACTCTTCCAATTGGCATGCCATTGTTTACTAAACATAAACCAACATTTTCAGCATGCCATTGTTGACTAAACATAAACCAACATTTTCAAGCACTTTACTGTAATTTCTTCTAGCTTGTGTTCCCGTGAGTTTCCCGGTATTGGGATAGTATTGTAGAAGTTGAGATATTGTGTTGTATGTGCCGAGTAGCATTTTACATTTAGTTTTCCATCATGTTAAATCTTGGTCTTGCGTTATAATTTTCGCAAGCTATTGTTTCCGCATTGTTAGGCTTACCTAGTTGTAGGGACTAGGTACCGTCACGCATGTTCACGGAGGGCGAACTGGGGTCGTGACAATTACCATTCCAGAATGATGTGTTCCTTCTGTTGTTCACTCTTATTAAATTGTGAATCTTCATTATAGGCCAAAGTTCTATGATGGATTTCCACACACTAACTCCATATGATGTGGTGACTTTGTTTGACAACCAGTTATTTTCCTCACCGTACTTAGCTTTGATCACTTTACTCCATAAAGTTTGAGGTTCTTGAGAATATTTCCATAGTCATTTCATTCTAAGAGCCTTGCTTTGATTCTTCAAATTTCTTATTCCTAAACCACCTTGTTTTTTGGCCATTGTGAGGGTTTGCTATTTAACTAAATGGAACGCCTTTTTCTCCTTCTTCCTTTGCCAAAGGAAGGATCTTCGAAGTTTGTCCAGTCTCTGTATGATTCCGACAGGAATTTGGAATAAAGACATCATATAAGTAGGAAGTGAGTCTAATACTGAATTGATTAATACTAGCCTGCCCCCCATTGATAGGTATTGTGATTTCCATCTTGACAGCTTCTTCTCGCACTTTTCAATGACTGAATTCCCGATCTCTTTGGATTTGGATCTTGCACCAGGAGGCATCCCAAGGTATACAGTTGGTGGGGACCCTACTTCTCCTCCCATTATATGTGTCAGTTGCTCCATGTTATTAACTTCATTAATGGGATAAATATGGCTCTTTCTCCCGTTGATGTGTAGTCCCGAAATTCCCTCAAATAAGACCAAGATGATCCTTAGAAACCTAAGTTGTTCCTTTTCAGCGTTACAGCATATTGAAGATGTGTGATCTCTATATTGTTTGCCCCATTCATGTGAACCTCGAAACCTTTGACCCATCCATTTACTTTAGCCGTTTTAATCATGTTGTTAAGTCCTTCCATGGCTATAATGAATAGAAAGGGAGATAAAAGATCACCTTGTCTTAAACCTTTGTGTGCATGGAAGAAACCTTTAGGAGATCC
Organism: Nicotiana glauca; assembly: GCA_026770625.1. Taxonomy (NCBI): domain Eukaryota; kingdom Viridiplantae; phylum Streptophyta; class Magnoliopsida; order Solanales; family Solanaceae; genus Nicotiana; species Nicotiana glauca. Next base: position 47,060 of record MU733450.1, read on the forward strand.
ATTTATGAGAATGGAGAATGTAACAGTAGATATGCAAAATTTCATCCAACTGATCCGTTTCTGCCCAAAACACATTTGTTCTAACAATTTCAGTAGAAATCTCCGGTTGACATGATCATAAGCCTTCTCAATATCTAGTTTGCATAGGATTCCGGGTTCTTTCTTTTTGATTCTTGAATCCACAACTTCATTAGCAATCAACACTGCATTTATTATTTGTCTTCCTTTGATGAAAGCCATTTGTTAAGCATCTACTAGTTTTCCTACCACCATCTTTAAGTCTTTCGGTCAAGACTTTTGAGAGCAATTTGTAGAAATTCCCTATCAAGACTGATTGGCATGAAATCTCTCAATTCTTTCACTCGTCTTCTTTGGAATCAAGGCTATGTATGTTGCATTGAAGCTTTTCTCAAACATTTCCTGGGAATGGAAGTTGTTGAAGGCCTTCATGATGTTGTGCTTCAAAATATCTCAACACTTAATGGAAAAAACCATTGTGTATCCATTTGGACCTGGGGCCTTGTCAGTTGCACGCATCTTCAGACAGCTCAGACTTCTTGTTCCTCAAATTTACTATCTAAAGACTCCTTCTCGAAATTGACTATCGGTCTCCACTCTTCAAGTTTTGTGTATAACCCTTTGTAGAATTCAATGATCGCATTCTTTATTTTGCCTGGCTCCTGAACTGCTTCATCTCGAATCATTAGTTGATCAATATTGTTGTTTCTCTTGCGTGCATTGGCAGTACGATGGAAACACTTTGTATTCCTATCCCCTTCTTTGATCCACAGGGCTCGTGATTTCTATCTCCATGCACTTTCTTCGTTCTTGAGGTGATCCTCAAACTCCATGAGGATAGTTGCCTTCGTTACTGATTCCTCCTCTGTTAGAGCTCTTAATTGTTGTGTTGCATCAAAACCTGCCAATTGACTCGGCAATTTTGATTTTTGCAATTCCATATTTCCTTTACAACTTCTGCTCCATTCTTTTAGCTTGCCCTTGAGAGCTTTTAATTTGCAAGCTAAAATATAGTTTAGTCTTCCTCAAAATTCAAAAGATGTCCACCAATTTTTAATTCTGTCATCAAAACCTTCCACGTTCAGCCACCAATTTTCAAACTTAAAGTATGATTTAACTTGTTCTCAGGCACCACAGCATAGAGCCACCGGTGAATGGTCAGAAATCAGCCTTTGTTGGAGAGTTTGCTTGATATTTCTGAAGCTTTCATCCCATTCTTCTAAAATGAGAAATCTATCTATTCTAGAAGCGGTTGTATGATTATCCCCTTTGAACCAAGTATAGTAGCCTCATTCGAGTTGAAGATCTATCAACTCCATGTCTTCTATAAAATTCGAGAATTCCACCATCTCTCTGGACCTCCTCGAGCATTCCCGTTTTCTAGAAGGGTACCTTGTGACATTAAAATCACTACCGACTACCCAGGGGCCTTCCATCAATCCCCTCAGTGCACCAATTTCTCTCCATACTATTCTTCTTTCTATTCTGCAATTTGGAGCATACACTCTTAATATGTGACATTGAAAATTCTGTAAAAGAGCCTCGAACTTGCATGTCAAAGTGTATGCACCAGTCTGTAACACCTCCCTTTTCCATACTCTGCAATCCCATAGTAACAAAATCCCCCCTCTCGTGCCGCTAGCTTCTAAACATGCGTACCTTACCCATCTCCCACCCCAAATTTGATTGAGTATTTCCTTGATATCCCTTTCCACTTTTGTCTCTTGCATACAGATAATGTCTGCCTTCCAATTCAGCACTTGACTTTTTATGATCTCCCTTTTCTTCTTGTCTTAATCCCCTTACACTCCATGAAATTAAATTGATCTTCATATTGCAATAATAGATAGATCTCTTCCCATACTCCTTTTCCCATCACTCTTGAATTTGACATCAAAGGAGGTTAATCCTTTTAATTCCAGTGAGCCTTTGAACCTTTGTTTCTTCACCTCCATCTCTGTCTCCGCTCTTCTAACTTGTCTGCAATTGTCAATTTGCATTAGTAACTCCAATGCTTCTTCTTCATGACCTTGAAAATCTAATCCAAATATTTTCCCCAATTTGATCATCTTTTGATGGACCCACAGTGTTGCATCCATCTCTTTATCCATTACTGGATTGTGTTGTACTGATATAGGAGTAACCTCCTCGATTTCCCAATCTTGGAAAGAGTTGAAGTGATTTAGTTGTTGTTGGTGCTCCAATGCATTTTCAACTTGATCTTCCCCCATATTTTTGTTTATGGTATGCTCCCCTGCCTTCTGTCCCAGTATTCCTATCTCTGTTTCACATTCTGGCTTATCGCAACTCTTATGTGTTGCCTGTGACATAATTTCAAGGTTTGCAATGGGGATCGGATCCCCCGGATTGGATCCAGCTCATTATTCCCAAGATATGATTTCAGCTCATTATTCGCCGCGTTAATGCTCAAATTTGTCAAACTTGGACCTTGCGTATGTTGCACACGTGCCTTTCCCTTATTATTATATTGCAATATGGTGCATCCCACTTGGTCGCCCATGTTTCTCTCTGCTCCAAAGAGATGTGTGTTTCCCGACAACTTCAGTTCAAAGCTTGCTTGTTTTTCAGCCCAGATTGGGATGAAAATTTTGATCCCTTCTCTTTCAATCCCAATCGCATTAGGAATCTTTCTGCCATCACCAACAATTTGAATTCTAGCCCACTTAAGGTGATTTTTGAGATCAATTTCTTCTTCAGTAGCTATCCATCCCCCACAGAGATCTCCTATCTCTTTGAAGATCTTTTGTGACCACAGATGTAAGGTAATCTCCATGGCTCTAATCCAACATGTTTCCACCATTTGAGAGTTTGGAATGCATCCAGCAGTGTAGTTTCACCATTTGAACTTTTTCCATCTTCAATCTCCTTGCAAGATCTGCTCAGCCATGTATCTGTTCGGAAACTCAAATAGAAACATGTTGCTAGTCATGTCATACATGTTGACACCTTATGCTTTGTTCCATAAAGCACTAGCCATCGCCTTATGTCTGCTAAAGTGGATCTCTCAGTGATTTCTTTTCCAAAATACCCAATAATGCATCTTTATAGTAAACATGTGTCCTCTCCTAAAGGTTCCAAAACAGAGATGCCTCCATTGTTTGTGTTGACATTTGCCTCTGGAAGGGTATTGGATTGCCATTTACTCTCCTTAACTGCTTTGACATAAGGATAGTTGTCCACAGTGTTTCTGGGTGGTACTGTGGAATTCAGCTTGGGGGCATGATAGATGAATCTTTCTATCTTAGCTGCTATGTCTTTACCGCCAGCATTCAAAGCTAACTCTAGGATTATAATAACTGATCTCCCTTCTCCCTTCGGTGACAGAATACTCATATATCTTCCATGAGCGTTAAATTTCCTAGTGCAAAAATGTTCCGTCATTTATACTTCCTTCTTTTCACTAAATTCTTTTGATCTGTCGAGGCTTTTTTAAGTACAAAGCAAATCCTTTCCATTGTCTTTCTACCTATGGATGAGCGTCTCATCATGTTGCGGCTTCTCTCCACCCATTCAAACCATATATCTTTGTTGGAGTTCCAGCTGGTGACGTCGAAAGACTTGAATCCGACGTTGAAGTATATCCTGGTGTCTCCCATATTGCACTAACTAGCTGCTCAGGTTATGAAAATTATAGAGGGTGTTTGATAGTTATCACAGTGGGTGAATACTGATTCTGAAGAAGGAGATGTTTGGCTCTATTGAGTAGCTCCACGTAATGGTATTCTGCAAAGTTGAGAAGAAGAAAGAATTTTGTTTTGAAATTGAATGAAAAGTTGTTGAAAAATGGCCGGAAAAAAGCTTCCCGTCGCCGGAGAAAAGTAGAAGTGGTCGGAATCTAGAACTGCAAGGATGAGTTGGGTCGGAATAAGGTGCTGAAGAGGTTGTCCTGAAGAAAAAAATTGAAAGGTCCCCGGAGTAAGCTCACGCGCCGGCGCGTGTTTGATGCTCGTCGGCGTTTGGCCGCGCGTGACGGCGCGATGGAGGTCCGATGGCGTAGCTGTCTGCAGGGGTAGGCTCGCGTTGCTAGTGGCTCTCCAATGGTATTTGTATGAACTCAGGATTCCAGGTTCACAGGCTCCTCAGGGAGTGTGCCTGAGAGCATATTTAGATATTTAGTCAGCAATATTTTTTTAAGACGAGGAGTTGCTCTGATGGTAAGCAACCTCCACTTCCAACCAAGAGGTTGTGAGTTCGAGTCTTCCCAAGAGCAAGGTGGGAAGTTCTTGGAGGGAAGGATGCCGAGGGTCTATTTGGAAACAGCCTCTCTACTCCAGGGTAGGGGTAAGGTTTGCGTACACACTACCCTCCCCAGACCTCACTAAATAGGATTATACTGGGTTGTTGTTGTAGTCAGTAATATTTTTTACCACTCATATGATAATCTAAGACTTCAATTCTCAGTTGATAACATGTACTGTACTAATTATTTATGAACACATTTTGCATTGACAACCAAGCAAGACCAAAGATCCATTTTCAATATCAAAGGAAGACCCTTCGTAATCCTTGGTTAACCCAATGTTAGGCCCCATGTCATGGTGTCCGCGCTCTAGATATCTAGTCTTGGGCGTGCAAGGGAGGGGAGGTGTTAGAGACTCACTTTGGTTGATCAACTCCATAGATTGTCTTGGACAATCCTAAGTTAAGGAGTTAGTTTTTAGGGTTGAATTACACCCTAGGACCATTTTCCTAACACGGTATCAAAGATAGACCCATCTTGTTCTTGGTTTACCCAATTGAGCCTTCATATTATATTGTCCACGGCTCACGCACAAGATGTCCAGTCCTGGAAGTAGAGGGGATGTTAAGTCTCCATATTTTTTGAAGGGATGGTTGGTATCTCCTTATATGGTCTTGGGCTCTTGGTCAATCCTCAGCTCATGAGTTAGCTTTGAGTTGAGTCAGGTGCAATGTTTATTTTCTAATATGTTATTTCATAACCACCTTTAAAAGCTAAAACCTCGTCCTCAACAAAATAGTAGAATCAGGAAGCATAGAGAAGTCAGCAAAACATTTTCCATAATAATTGTCATAAGACCCATTCCAACAAAACAAATCAACAGCAGAACGACTAAAGATGTACAAAGAAAATAGGAGGAGAAATAAACAAGCCAATAATACATCTCTTCCATCCCTAAGCATGCTTTCTTCATTTTCTTCATCAAACTACCGAAAATTTTCACAATTCAACTCAAGTTGAAGCAACAAGCAATTTCATGAAGGTAATCATGTAAAAGGAAAAGGAGAAAGAAAACAAACAGAAAAGAAATTGTGAAGCTGAATATCCAGCTAAAAAGCATAGTAGCTGAATACCTTTGGGATCATTGATGGCGTTAGATTCAGCACAGCAAAGGAGAAGTACTTCTTGCCTCAACGATAATCTCAATATTGCAGGAGGCTCGTAATCCTCTAGTTGAGCGTAAAATGTTCTTTTTACCAATCGATATACATGGCCGTCACAAGTCCGTCCAGTTCTCCCTCTCCTTTGGTCTGCCTGAATCTCAAAAAATTAGGAGCAACAATCTCATGAAGAGAGATTGGAATGTGCAAACATGACTCATTTAGTACCTGTGATTTGGAAACCCACACAAGATCTGCAGAATCTGTTTTCCTGTTATTATCCCAGAGAATTTGTAAAGAAAGGCAAGAATCAATGACATAGCCCACCATTGGTATTGTAACAGATGACTCTGCAATATTTGTGGCCAAAATCACCTGCGGATAAGTTTAGGTTCAGAGAGAGGCATCAGTACCATATTCATTTTACTGATAGTTGTCCACAGTGTTTCTGGGTGGTCAAAATCTGTTTGCCTGCTTTTAGGACTGTCTCCCCAAATTTTTTAGACAATGATGGATGTTGAACAAAAGGAGAAAAGAAAGTCTACCTTACGATGTGACTTAGAGATTTTCATGGCCTTGAGAGCTTGTTCAATGTCGATATTATGGTGTAAAATTTGAACCTTAAAAGATACACTGAAAGGCTTCAATAAGAGCCACTGCTGCTCAAGTGCATAGTATGTTGGAAGAAAGACCAGAATTCCTTTTTCAATGTCCCTTTCATTTTTATGAATGTGTATAATAAGATTGTGTATAAGCTGATACATTTCAGGGTTGCTATCATCAGCATCAGCTGTCAATGGGCTTGGACCAGAACAGCATTTCAGAGCCTTCTCTTCTGATTCTATTTTAAGGAGTTCAGCTACCTGTTAAGCAAATAATATCATTGCAGATTACAACTTTAATTAAATGGAAAACATCAGTAATCTATAGGAAGCAATATTCCATATCCTCTTAACAGAACACTTGCTGTACTGTTATTACACTTGACTTTTTGATAATTTTCCCCCTTTTTGATCAAGTTAAGATGTTTATGAATTTTTTCCCTATTTGATAAAGTTAAAATATTCCCTAGTCTGGCAGGAACAGCAGAAATATTACCTTGTATATATTTCTTGCAGCATATGAATATAAAAATATACCATGCAGTAACCAGAAACGCATAGATTAGACAAAGCATTTTCTCAGATATCATACATCATAGAAGTCAAATAGGAAAAAGGGAAAATTAATTAAGTGGAAGACCACAGTATATGTAGGCAATAAGAGATAAGTCCTCTTTTAGATACTAAACAGTTTGTAAGGGGAATAAGGGGTCAATTGATTACTGTACTGAAAGTTGTGATATTTAGTAATTAGCGACTACACTAATTTGAGAACATAGTTCTGTTCGCAGTGGTGTGCGGTGATTTCACGCGCTATGAGTACGTGACTTTGTGCGTGCTCCCTAAATTACGGTTAATGTTTTTTCTTAAAATTGTGAAATTTTTTATGTTTGTCCTAAATCAGTAAATCCTAGTAATCTATTATCTGTTATTTCCAAATATTTCGTTCATTTTATGGTCTATGAAATTAAAGTAATTTTCGTCTAATTTTGTGCATTACATAATACCTCAAGGGTAAAATAAAATAAGTAATAAAAATATAATTTAATAATTAATGAAATAAAGCACGAATCAGTTCGGACATCATTGTTATAAGGAAAAGAAACAAAATAATAAATCTTTTTAATTGTAAAAGAAAAAAAAATTATTTTTTGCTTAGACACCTATTAAATACAGAATCTTTATTGGGATTACAATTATATGACTAGAAGGTTCAAATTTCAAATTTATTCTTTTATGTTTCTACTTATATGTCATTTCCAAATATGTCATTCATTTAATAGTATGTGAGATTAAAGTAATTTTCCCTTAATTAAAGGAAAGTAATTATTTTGAGGTATTAAAGAACTTAAGCAACCTCCACTTCCAACCAAGAGGTTGTGAGTTCGAGTCTCCCCAAGAGCAAGGTGAAAAGTTCTTGGAGGGAAGGATGTCGGGGGTCTATTTGGAAACAGACTCTCTACCACATCTACGGGTAAGGTCTGCGTACACACTACCCTACCCAGACCCTACTAAGTAGGATTATACTGGGTTGTTGTTGTTGTAAAGAACTTAAGCACTCAGTGGCATATCCTTGTGGTCAACTAAATGGGTCTAAATCTTAATGATTATTGCTCTAATTTCGGTATAAATAAAAAATACTAAAATATTTCTATTTAAACAATGACAAATAGAATTAAGTCGTTCAATTATCTTTGTTGACATATATCTCTACTATATTAAAATACATAAAACTTTTAGCAAAATGTTGTTCTCGTTTTTTACCTTTTGTAAGTGCATTTTAAGCTGGATAAAATTGTGAACATTAATAAAGTATTTTTTAGGAGAAAAAAATAAAACTATGGTATGACAAAAAAAAGAGAATAAGTGAAAAATGACTTCTTCGACTAATATCCACAATAAAAAGTGATTTTCGCAGGTTAAAAAAGAAGAAAAAAAGAATTAAATAAAAGGAGAATAAGTAGGAAACATTTAATGTACCTATTAAACAAAAGTCAAAATTTCGGTGGGTTCAGATGGAAAAAATCTAAGAGAATAAGTGGGAAACTTTTTTTTTGGTTAAACATTTAAATTTTTATTAACCAAGTAAGAATATTTACATCTGCTAGTTCTTTTGGACTCCAGAACTAGACCTATCTATAGAACTATCTAACTAATCAGTTAACAAAATTCCTATAACCATTACGTTGTGCTATATGAACTAAGGAAAATTCTTCAACTTTTCTAGCTCTTTGTGCCACTTTGTTTCTTTTTGCCCTGCTATATGTAACTCCATCGCAATGTTTTTGATTCTCCGATTAATCTGGCAACTATTTCTCCTTCAAATCTTCTTTTGTTTCTCTCTTCCCAGACATGATACACCATTACTGTGAATAGGAATTTCAATATTTCACCTTGAGTTTTATTAGCAGTCCATCTTTTCAACCATTCAATTTCCTCTTCCCAGCCTTTAATCTGATGTTTCTCGTTGAGCCATTGTAGTAGTAGAGCCCATATTGTTCTGGCATAATCACATCCAAATGATATGTGCTCCATTGACTCCTCTTCCTTTGTTGTGCATAGTACACATTCCTTTGCTACTGTTACTCCCCATCTCTCAAGTCGATCCATTGTAGCTAGTTTCCTGTGTACTGCTAGCCATAGTATGAATTTGTGTTTTGGTATTGCCTTAGATCCAGTTAATACCTTTTTCCACAAGTTTTTTTGAAATTGAGGTCTCATAACAATATATAGCTTTTTAATGCAAAATTTGCCGTTTCTATGGTACATGTGTAGGACAAGAGGGGTTGCTCTGATGGTAAGCAACCTCCACTTCCAACCAAGAGGTTGTGAGTTCGAGTCTCCCCAAGAGCAAGGTGGGAAGTTCTTGGAGGGAATGATACCGGGGGTCTATTTGAAAATAGCCTCTCTACCCTAGGGTAGGGGTAAGGTCTGTGTATACACTACCCTCCCCGGACCTCACTAAGTGGGATTATACTGGGTTGTTGTTGTTGTTATGGTACCTGTGTAGGTTAGCACTTGTATACTTTTCCATAAACCAATATATAATATCAAAAATCTTCCGACAAGCCAGCATGCTTGTTTAAGAGTATCCATCATCATGTTATCTTGCCCTTTGATGTAATAGATATGTATCCATTGTATATAAATGGTATCCTTCTTTGCACTAATAACCCATAGTAGTTTACACAATGCAACTTTGTTCCATATATGAATGTCTAGTGCATTTAACCCACCTGCTAAGAAAAGCATACATATTGTATCTCATGCAATTAAAGCTCTTATTGATAGCTCGCCCCTTCTTGTCCATAGAAAGGTTCTACAAGCTGAAATTATTAGCTTAAGAATTTTCTTTGGCAGTAAAACCACATGTGCCCAGTAAGTCTGCATTTCAAAGATTACACTTTTCAGCAATTGGAGCCTTCCACTGTATGATAGTAGCTTAGCAGTCTATAAGTTAATCCAATATGTGATCTTCTCAATCAATGGCATACACTATTGAACTGTCAGGTTCTTAGAAGATAATGGTACTCTAAGATATTTGAATGGTAGTTCCCCTAATGTAAATTGCATCTCTTCCAGAAGCATCTCTTTGAATTCCTTTCTAACATCTGTAGTGTATAAAGCATTTTTCTCCATGTTAGCTTTCAAGCATGATCCTTATGAGAAATGGTTGAATCTGTCTATTAGCAATTTGAAGGATACCCTATCTGCTCTACAATACATGATCAGATATTCTGCAAAACATATTTGAGTAATGTTATTTCTGGAATACTTCGGGTGATAATTAAAGTCAGGGTTATCCTTCAACTTCTTCAATAACTATTCAGATATTCCATCACCAATACAAAAAGGTAAGGAGACATTGGATCTCCTTGTCTTAGCCCCTTTTCCCCCTGACATTTAGTTGTTAACCCTCTATTTTGTATCAATGAGTAGCTGAAAGTGGAAACACATTTCATTATCAGCTCCACAAACTTGGAAGGCATACCATACTCCATTAAAATCATTCTTAGAAAATGTCATTCTACTGAGTCGTATGTTTTCCTTATGCCCACCTTTATATAGTATCTTGGTGAGACTCCCTTCTGAATATATCCCTTAACCAGATCATGTGCAATAATCACATTATCAAGTATGTTTCTCCCTTCTATAAAAGCTGACTGAGAAGGTCCCACAATTGAGTCCATTACCAGCTTCAGTTTTGTTGTGAAAATCTTGGATATGATCTTGTATATTGTAGTGCAACAAGTGTGAGCACGTGATTTTTGCCCTACATGAAAATAACTCTTAAAATAGACCACAAATAATTTTAATTGATTTTAAAGAATTTTTCTTTATTTAGTTGCATTCCATGCATTTTTAATATACTTAAAATCATAGAAAAATCACAAAAAATATCACTTTTACAGATTTAGATTTTAGTCTTTAAAGTTAGCATTTTTCTTTAGTATTAAGTTAATTAGTTATTTTAATAATAAAGAATTTTAATTTCTATAAAAATAGATTAATTTAGAATTTTAATTAATTAAATAAAATAACAAGGGAAAAATAAAAGAAAAGGAAAATGGGGAAAAGAAATTGACTTCGTATTGGTTTATTGGGCCACCCCAAAGAATAAATACAATGACCCAATTACCTTATACCGACCCAGCCCAGACCATTGACCCATCAACCCTTTCCCTCTTTATACCCTAAACACACATTATCTAAGGGAGAGCTAGACAAAAAAATCAGGGAGGACCCTTAGCAAAAGAGGAGAAACGGCGCATCTAGTTCCTCTTCTTCTCCATTTTTCCTTCTTCTCCTCAATTCTCACTTTGGCTCTCATACACACTACTTTACTCATAAAACACATATATCTGAAACCAATCGAAAAAGAAGGAGAAGCTCTTAATTAAATCTTAGATCTGTAATCTAAAAATTTCACAAAAAATAAAGGATAGAAGACCAGGCTTCATCCTTGTTCAACATTGTTGTTTTCCTCTTTCATATTCTGTGTTTTACATATTGTTGTGGTTGAAAATTGGCCGTGCTCTTTGTTCGGATCTGCTTCTTGCTATTTCTACTTGGCTGAGTTTCGTATTTAGTCTCCACGACCTTCATTGGGTCCAATTTTGCTGATTTCACTGCATTTAGGTACGCAAATATTCATCTATTTATTTTACTTCAAATTTATGAATAAAGATCTGAGTTACTCAAGCCATGTTCCTAATTGATTTCGTGGATTTGTCACTGAATTCGATTATGATTCCATCTGTTTTAGTTTGTCGCTCACTTTGGTTTAAATGTTGAACTGAACCTATTCTCCATTTAAGTGTAGCTTTGTTCAATGTTTTGTTCTACCAACTTTTTGGGAATTCATTATCGGATTTGCTTTGTCATTTCTATGTTAGCTATTGCTTGGGTTGATTATTCTAACTGATTACTTGAGCTGAAATTAGTCATTGATCATTAGATTCTTATTGTAGGATTTTAAAGCCAAATGATTGTGTCTGTTTCGCATAATTGATGGAAGTATGTGGTGAAAGTTAGTCTTAAATGTCAAATTATTTCAACTTGTTGCAGTAGCCACTTATAATTCTTTAAGGTGTCCATTTATATAAAATGATTCATGTGGATATCATATTATATAGTTGTTTGTGAAAAAAAAAATAGAGAGGGCATGAGAGGGATGAGAAACTATTTGCTGCTAACTTACTACCTCTCTAGCGTTTCGCCATAGTGTCGCGAACTCTGGCCAGCCTTCTTCCATCATAAAAAAACAGTCATTAGAGCTCTACAAAGCCGCCAAATCCTGCAAAAATGCAGCAACAACTCCTCACGTAGAACTTTATCCTTCTCGTGTTATTTCGTCACCCAAAATATCAATTCCTAGCAGCAAAAATGCAGCAGCAGTAGCTGCTTCAGGAGCACAAAACTTGTTGCTTTTTTCAGCTTTTTTTTCCTCCACCTTAAACCCAAACGAACCAGTTGTAAACTCTACCTAAAATCAGTCCCTTAAACCACCAAAGAATAGCCCCAAACATCCATTGTAAACCAATCTTGAAGCTCCAGCGTTTCAACCATTAACCACTCCAAAAGTGTAGCAGAAGGCAGACCAAAAACGCAGCTGGAAACAGCCACAAACCAGCTTCCAAACTAGCTGAAAAACAGTCCACGAACATCTCTAAAAACACCCCCAAGAACACCTCATTTCGGCTCTCAAAGATACTACCAAAACGCACCATCCCTTACCCATTAAAACATGCAAGTTTCGGTCAAGCTAGCAAGGTCGATGTTGAGGTTCTCCAATTATGTTTTGAGTTTCAAGTTGATAAATCAATGCTCAAATTCATGTAAAGGTTCATTTTTATCTTAGTCTTGATTGATATATAAATTGTAGAGTTTTATAACGCCTATTTGAATGGAATAACAATGTTAGTGAGCATCTCTATGTATGTGAGAAACTCAAGTTTGGTCTGATTCATTGCGATGTTATTTCTCGTTCATATTTCATACTCTATGATGCTAGAGATTTGGTAGATATTGAACTTGACCTTAGTAGTTAAGTCTTGTGGACCATTTCATTTCAGTAGCTGGTTGTGGTTGTGATGCACTAAAGAAGTATTGTGGGTAGGAAATATGGTTGTGGTATATCCAAGGTCCATTGCAGAAAAAGAATAAAGAGTGGAGATAACAATTGTGAGAGGAGCCATAGTAGATAAAACAATTAGTTTATAGCCCCCAATATTTCGATTGATTTTTTAGACAAATAAATTTAAGGAGTGTCGTGCCAAATAAAATCTTAAAATGCATGGCCCTAGTTTAATTAATCTTGTTTATCCTTAGAACTCGAGGCGTGCCGTTTAGTAAATTTTATGGCCCTTGCAAAGTTGCAAATGCGAAATTGCTTTAGGCGCGTTAGTTTAATAATATTACTTACCTAAATTCGGGTGCGCATTTATGTGACCCAAATCCAAATCTTAGCGATGTTAAAATATGCCAAAGACCACGGGTGCATTTATGTGACGTGGTTTGAGACGTATTTTAATGACGTTGCAATTCTCTCTAAAAATAAATAAAAGCGGTTAAAAAGTTAAAATTTTCACGTAGGTTCATAATTATTTAAAATCAGATAATTAAGCAGAATATAATAGTTGAGCGACCGTGCTAGAACCACGTAACTCGGGAATGCCTAACACCTTCTCTCGGGTTAATAGAATTCCTTACCCAGATTTATGGTTCGCGGTCGTAATACAGAGTCAACCCTTTCCTCGATTCGGGATTTGAACCGGTGACTTGGGATACCATAAATCTCCCAAGTGATGACTCTGAATCTTTTAATAATAAATCTCGTTTCAATTGTCCTTTAATTGAAAAAACTCCCCTTATACCCCTTCCGAGGGTGTAGTAAAAAAGGAGGTGTGATAGCTCTGGCGACTCTGCTGGGGACAAGAACCCAGAACGTCTAGTTCAGGGTTCAAGAATTTGAGCTTAGAAAAATTGTTATATTTGTCTTTATATGATTTTGTTACATGTTTGGGCCTAATGTGCTAAGTGATGCTTTTACCGCTTTGATATTATTTGAACTGTATATAAACTGCTACGAAACCCTTCTCTTCTCATCTTTGGGGATGTGCTCCGTGACGATCCGACCCGTCGTCTCATGTGTTACTGCTCTGTTTTCCCCGTTTATTGCTTCTTAATATTTCATTATCGGTATGTGGTGTATGAGGTTTGATTTGGACTGGTTTTGATAAGAAACGAGACACTTAGTCTCTTTAAGGAAGGCTTAAGTTGGAAAAGTCAACCGGACATTAACTTATGAGTTAGAGGGCTCAGATGTGATTTCCGGCAATTCAGTTAGCTTCGAGAGGTGATTTGTGACTTAGCAGCGCGATCAGAATTGATTTTAGAGGTCCGGTATAGAATTAGGCTTGAATTGGCGAAATTAGTGTTTTGGTTAATTCCGGTTGATGGGTGAGATTTTGATCCGAGGGTTGGAATGAAATTCTGAGAGTTGTTGTAGCTTCGTAGGGTAATTTTGGATATGTGTGCAAATTTTCAGGTCATTCGGACATCATTTGGTCGGGTTTTTGATCGAATGCGCATTTCGGAAGTTTTGAAGAAACTTAGGCTTGAATCTGATGATTTTGATATTGTTTGATGTGTTTTGAGGATTGGAACAAGTTTGAATAATGTTTTAGGAGGTATTGGTGCTTTTGGTCAAGGTACCAGGGGCCTCGGGGTGAATTCGAGTGTCTAGACGAGAGTTTTTGAAGTTTGCTTCAGGTCTGATATTGCTGTCATCTGGTATTTTCGCTTCTGCGGAAATGAACCGCAGAAGCGATTCCACATAAGCGATTTCGTGTGGGGTTGAGGAGCTCCGCATAAGCGGACCCTTTTCGCATCAGCGGGTCCGCAGGAGCTAGTGAATAACCACAGAAGCAGTCTTGGGTGAACCGCAGAAGCGAAGTTCGAGTCGCAAAAGCGGAGATTGGGCTTTTAAGTGAGAACCGCATAAGCGGATTTTTGGCCACATAAGCGGTCCCGCATAAGTGGAAGCGGGACCACAGAAGCGAAAGTTGTTGTGGACAGAAGGGTTTTAAATGTCATATTTCATCCGCGAGCAAGAGGTAGTTTCCACCATTTTTTGAACGACTTGGAGAGCTTTGGGCGAGAATTTTCGAGGGTTTTGACTGAAAATCGATTGGAGGTAAGTTCCTTGGCCTAATTATTCGAGTTTATGGTAGATTTATCATGGAAACTAGTGAAAATTCACCAAAATGGGGTAAGTTAGGGCTTGAGAAGTTATGGTGTAAAAAATGGAATTTGGAGGGTCAAATGGACTCCGATTTTGATAAATTTGATATGTAAATTTGGTGAGACGAGGAATTCGGTGATGTAAATTTTGTAATTTTTGAGGAGCGGGCCCGGGGCTCGGATTTTGCTAGTTTCGAGATTTTTGCTATATTTTGACTGTTTTCGATTAGGTATTGTTCCCTTGGCATATTGTAATATATTCGCTCTGATTTTGGTTAGATTCGACGTGCGTGGAGGCTGATTTGAGGGGCAAAGGCGTCGCGGGCTAGATATTTTACCGGTTCGAGGTAAGTAATACTTGTAAAGGATATCCTGAGGGTTTGAAACCCCGGATTTGCACATCGTAGTGCGGTATTGAGGTGACTTGCACATCGGATATGAGCGTGGGGTAGAGCACCGTTGGGGATTGTGACTTGGTCCGTCCCGGTTGTTGTTTTTTACTACGTATTTGGCTTAAACTACTTGTTATCATCGTAATTTGGACTGATTGACATGTTTGGGCTTCATGCCAACTATGTGAATCCTTCAGGGATTGATATTGCTGTTTTCGCATTATTTTTGCATACTATTTGATCTTGGTCTAGTGTTTTAATGTCGTTTTGCATATTCGGACATTTTTCATGATTGAAAACTTAAATGATACCTTAGTGACGTTTTGAACTAAGAAATGTTACTTGAATATTGCCCTAGTGGCTTATGTGTATTTCTGGATTGAGCATGGATCGGGCTGCGCACTGTAGCAGTGTTATGTGTGCATCTCTGAACTGAGGATGGATCGGGTTGCACGCCGCAGCGGTGTGATATTGATATTGCGCTTGGGCTGTAGGAGCCCCTCCGGAGTCTGAACCCCCACAGTGAGCGCGGGTACCCAAATGGATCGGGTTGCATGCCGCAACAGTCATGTGCATTGCATTACGTTCATGCATTGGTTCCTGTTTGTACTACGTGGCATGACATTAAGCACTCTCATTGTGAGCACGTGATTTTTACTTTAAGCAAATTATTCCAAAAATATCAAAATAAAATGATTTTTACAATTTTTAGAAGTATATTGCATCATTTTATTAATTAGTCACATAATAACTCATAATTAAAGTATAAAAAATATATATGCTTTAAGATTCTCAATTTTACATTTTTTTAGTGGTATTAACGTATTTTCAAAAATAATAGAAGAAAATCATAAAATTAGTTCATTGTATTCTTGAGTGCTTTAATTAAAAATTACCCGAAATGGCTAGTAAAATAATTTTGTGAAGTTTAATTAGAACAATTTTGAATTTTTAAATTTTAATCTCAATTTCATAAATCAAAAAATACAAAAAAAAACATATATTACATATATATACATATTTTGGACCAAAATACCCAACCCAAATACCCAACCCAACCCATTTGTTAACCCTAAAAAATAATAATAAAAATAAAAAAATAGAAAAATCGGACCCCCCCATAAAGAGACACGGAAATACCGTGTCTCTATACACTCCCTATCCTTATCTCTATACAAGTCCATATACAAGTCTATACAGAAGGATATAGACAGACCATCTCTAGAGACATTCAGGAGGAGGCGGAGAAAACAAAGAGCCATCTCTATCTATCAGAGAAACGGAGAA
>MU733455.1:16595-27677 GCA_026770625.1 Nicotiana glauca
CCCCCCCCCGATTATATCAAAATAAAAATTTCAGCTAGATCTTCCCAATAAATAAAACAACAAATCTGACTCGGTCAGAGTGAATCTCAATTTGCTCCCCGAAATTCTCGCAAGATGTTTGGCTACTGAAGTTAGTCGTGTACTAACAGAGAATAGAGGACAAGCAATTTAAATTGACGAATTTAAGAGCATTTGGATATCCATTGATTTCAAGGAAACTATTTCAGTTAATTACACGTCAATTTCTAAATATTATTGAAGTACTAAATAAACACTGCAGGGGATAGCATAGGCCATAGTCAATATGCTTCCCTGAACTTAAAGATAGCCTAAATTAGACAAGTGGCTAGGACAAAGGATGTGAACCCAAAGAGTTGCCCACCTAAGTGCTCCAATTATATTTGACAACACCCCCTACCCCCCCCCAAACAATCCACAGTTAATCAGCTCAAAATAACACACAACATGCAACAGTCTTGGTAGTGGGTATAAACTGTTACTATTTTAGTCAAGCATTAAAAGTGTAACTACCGATGTTTGCCTATAGGCATGCCATTTGACCACCCTAACTACTTCTGCGACTGTGAGGTCTCCAGGAAAAACTGTATCAAATTCTAATGGTCAGAAAGCTAGAAAGAAAGTGCAAGCTCAATCATTTGAAAATTTGCATCTCATGATGGTTTCAGTATGTGATTACCACGTTTTCATTTGCATTGATACCTATGTTGATAAACCTACAATAAGGTCATATATGGATCTATTTACCCTTGGCTAGTATTGCTTAAATTTTTAAAATGTTCCCTGGTTTGTTGGTTTGGCGCCTCAATATTCACTTAGCATGCGAGGGTTCGAACTATGGTGCCTACATTTTTCCTCTCTACCTTCTCAAGGTAAGGGTAGGTTCTGAGTACACACTACCCCCTCCCCAGACCCCACTTGTGGCATTACACTAGGTTTGTTGTTATTTGTTTGACTAAAGTATAAAACTATATCAGCCTTCACCTTCAGGTCACTTTTGCAATCATACTCACTAGAAAGAATGGGAAAAAATACTCAGTCATTTTGTGTTAGGTATTGCAAGAGGGATCATCAGTTATTTGATAGATTTGCCTCAGAAACTAATGCATGCCGATTTCAAGGCCTTGGTGAAACCTTTTTTTTTTTTGATGGAGTAATAAAGGCCTTGGTGAATTCAGTAAAGTTTTCAACCTGATCGAGAAAAGGTTATATCTGTTTTACATACATTAGAGCACTAGCTAATTCACATAAATTTCTAGGCCTCAAAACATCCCTGGACAGTCACCAAACTAATAATTATAAGCATGAATAACAAATATATGTACAAAGAAATTGAAAAAGAATTACGATAAAGTGAAATATCAATTGTTTAGTGTCACCTCTTCGGGATTATGCTCATTGGCAAGGAAAAGTATATCCTAGAGCCTTGATGACGATAGTGAAGAGCCCACTAAGCGACGCGAAGTGCTCAACATATTTTGTGCCTCGCTTCAGGGCTTAACCGCGCCTTTGAAAATACTGTTTTAACCTTAATGAAATTATTTATGGCCCATACAAATTTCTATGGCATATTTTAGACCAAAAATTTCAGAAGTCTTTCTTTCATTCTCAAACTCCGTGTCCAATCAAACAATATCACATAAATTGGGATGGGGGAGTATAATATTCCAGCTGATGAGACGAGAAGCCAATACGAAACAGCTGAAACTCAACTTACTATGCGTGAAACCTTTACTAATAAAATGAAATGACTCTGTTACTTTAGTTCTCTTTCCAGTTGTCTGTGTTCTCATATTACTCAAACTATGAACAACCTGAAATGCAGATAGTCATCACCAAAAAATGTCTCCAAACTGACCTTTCCATTCCACTCCGACCAGATACCCCAGTGCGGAAACATGCCAACTTGGTAAAGGCCTCCACAATCCCACGCTTCAGCTATAAGCTGTTATAACGAGGAAATTTTTAGGCATATATCACCCAATGAAAAGGAACATGCCAAAATTCAGGTGGCAACAGTTGCAAAAGTAAAAAGATACAAGTAAGATTAGGAACATCATCTCTTTGAAGGATAAATTGAAGCTGCTAACACCACAAATGTACAGATCAATCAGAAGAAAGTCGACGCCAGTTCGAGATAGCATTTGGCTGTCCTTAAATTGCGTCATAGCGGTAGCATACTAGTTCTCCTCCTAAAGTAAAGGGGAAATTAACTTATTTTCTCAATAGGAACACATAGGGAAACTTAAATACCTTTACCCCACGAAGTATTGGATCATTGCTAATCATATCAATCAATGGTGGACTTGTGAGAGGAGTGCCCGTGGTGATCATGTCAACATCAGTTGAATTTCCATAGACATGTACAGCATCCCACAAGCTGAAAAAACAAAGAGAAAAAAACTTACTTTTCACCAACATTTCAACAAGGACAAGAAATACAAGGCTATGCAGAAGTACCTGCTACTTCTTGTAAGGATAGAAGCAAGATCAAAGCGGAAGCCATCTACATGCATTTCAGTAACCCAATATCTGTCGAGGGATCAAAGTACACCTTTTCTATTATGATCAACATAGGACATTTCATGGTCAGCAAGGAAAATTTGTAACTCATATGCAAGATATAGACTTTAAAGGAACCCCCGCCCATTAAAGAAATGGAAATCTGAGCCTTTAAAATAGCAGAGAAGTTCATCTACCTACTCAGGTCTCTGACATCTTGTCAGAGTTGAAACCTCAAATATGTTAACTAAATTTATGATACGTATTTTGGCTACCCCTGAAGTCTTCTTTTCAGTCCTTAAAACAATTTAGCAGGTGGCTTTTGCACTTGCTTTTCCAAAATAGGTTGTAAGACATGTTATCAACTTTACAGACCAACAACAATTAGAAAGTACACTGACATCCAGCAGATGAAATGAAAGTAACTTACCTCAAGCAATCCACTATAAATTGTCGTACAATGGGATGATTACAGTTGAAGGTGTTTCCACATCCTGAGTAGTTGTAGAATTCTCCCTGCAAAGCCATGAGATGTATATTTATCTTGGAGTCAGAGAGTTGAAGTCCAAAGTTTAATATGATAATTCTAAATTCCTTCAGAAAACAAAACTTGCTTTCTTAACGAAGAACTAGAATAAGAACATGTTTACTAGTGTTTAAATAATAGATTGTTTTTTCCTAATACAACTTTGTTGACACACCAGAACCTTTGTAGATACATATTCTCTACTGGAAAAACAATGACCCTGGAATGAGTATAGCAAAAAATATACACAATTCAGCATCTTATGAGTCCCTATTCTTCATAGAGAAGCATCAACCAAGAAAGAAGCCACACAACATCACAAAATTCCAAGCAACGAAATGTTATAACTATTCTGGCATGACTTTCTTTAGCAGCCATTACACAAGCTTTTATGTTTAAGTTCACCCATTGGGCAACAGTTTATGGCACTAGACAAAGTCTCTCCATTTTAGTGCTTCAACCAGGATGACAGGATTGAAAGGCATGACTCATTGCTGACAAGAAGTTGCTGCTCGTTGCACCATACTTGCCGTCACCAAAGTGATCACCGCCATAAAAAATGAAGCCTCACAACTTAACAATTTCATCTGATATGACTTTGATGAACTGTGGGATATAGAGAACATAACAAGCTTAAGGTGGAGAATACCACATTGCAGGGTTTAATTATTTCTTTTATTAATTAAGTAAAAGAAATTGCAGGGTCAATTATCTTAGAATAGCAAGAAGTATATTTCCATGATTCAAAGAACTAATCAATTCTTGTTCTTATTCTTCTGCTCCTTCCTACCTTTCTACCTTTCTGAGCCGAGGGTCTATTGGGAACAACCTTTCTATCTTTACTAGGTAGGAGTAAGGCCTGCGTACACACTAGCCTCCCCAGATCCCACATATGGGAATATACTGGGTATGTTGTTGGTGTTGAAGAACTAATCAATTCATAACAGTGGAGCAACTTCACAATAACAAATTTTAGAGAAAGCAAATATTTCCATATATGGAACTTAAAATAGACTATGGACTCTTTGTTTTCCTTTCAAAAGCTGAGTTCAAAAACTAACACCAAAAATAGAGACGTGCATGGATTAGTAGTGACAATCATACCTTAGGAGCTAGCATATAAAATACACTGTTGTCAATGCCTCTAAATGATACAATGGGACCATTTTCATTTCCTTCAGCAGTGTGATTGAAAACAACATCCATGATAACCTGTCAATGAAGAATCAGAAGAGAATATACCAAATTTTGGAGAATAAACCCATAGTTTGATCCAGTAATTAGTCACCTCGATTCCACGTTTATGTGCTTCCTTAACAAGATACTTAAACTCGTTTATTGCACCGAGGCCACAGTTACTTAGACCAGCAGATGAGTATCTTCCCATTGGAGAAAAGAAATTGACAGTAGAATAGCCCCAAAAGTTAAACCTAAAAAGATAATATCCCATAAGACAAAAATTGACCACAAGGCCGATATCTTCTTGAGATTTTCCTATTTTCATGAAGTTGTTAATATCTTCAAGAAGTGCAGTGCTCGGATTAACACACTAATTTACGGAACAACATGAAAGAAAATATGTATGTCAAGGATATATACTATTGACTAAAGGGATATAAGTAGCATTGTATAGCTACTTTCTAGTCATGTACAAGCAGCTTAGAACACAATGAATATGTTCGGAACAGTGTTCAAAAAAGCGACCGCTTCCTCGCTTTAAGCGACAAGCGAAGCGGAGCGCCGGGTGTGCCGCTACCTGTACTAAAAGTGACTCAGGTACAGAAAAGCGGTCGCTTCTACCAAAAAAGCGAGAAGCAGGAAAAGCGGAAGAAGCGATCGCTTCTTGAAATAAACAGTCCAAACGAGTCTTTTTCAATTAAAAGACCCAAATCGAGTGAGTCTTCTGTTTTAGTCATTCTTCAGCAGCAACCTGGGATTTTAAACCAGCCCTTTCTTCCTCAAAAAACCAATGATTTCTTACTTGTTCAAGCAAACTAGGATTCTTCTTCTTCTTCAATATTACAACAAGTCAACAACAGCTTTCAAGTTTCAACAGGTATGTTTTTATTTTCATTCTTGTTCTTCTTCTTCTTTTTCTTTCTAAACGTCCAAGAAGCGTCGAAATGCTGGCGAATTTTTTCCAGAAAATTTTTGTCCCGTTTCTGCCCAAATTTTGCCCAGATGCTACGCTTGACAATCTTTTAGAAGAATAGGATGCTCATTTTATGCTTTGATTGATGCTACTCTTTAGTTTTTTAATTCAAGTATTGAACATTTACTTACAATTACATGTGTTGTCTATGCCATATTTATTTTAATTCTTTTTAAAATTCCGCTTCACTTCAAAAAAGCGGGCGCTTCGCTTCTCGCTTCTCGCTTTTCGTGAAATGGAGGTTGTCGTTTTTCCTTGCTTCACGCTATTTTTAACGCTAGTTCGAAAGTCAATTATGTCATATTCAGTCTTATTGTCTTATTAAGCCTAAAATATCTTCAAATGTAGGTGTGTGACTGTTATCATCAAATGATCTTAGCATCATTGTCGCACTATCCAATGCAGAAAAATCAGGTCCAAATCTCATATATGGGCTCAATGCAAAAGAGACAATCAAATCAACTGTCCCAACCCTTGCATACAATAATATTCTATTGGCAATCATAGCACATTATTCTCAGAGGACTTTCAAATATATACTCTCTACCTATGTTGCTCGGACTCTCCGAAAATGTGGCTGGATACGTGTCGGATCCTCCAAAAGTAGTGCATTTTTTAAGGATCCGACAGAGGTGCGGCTACATTAGGGAGAGTCCACGCAACATAGCTCTCTACTCTTCTCCAAGAATCTCTTTTCAACCAGTGTTGTCAAAGGCGCACTTAAAGCGCGCTTAAGCCCTGAAGCGAGGCTCAAAACATGTTGAGCGCTTCACCTCGCTTTGTGGGCGCTTTAATATCGCATCAAAGCTCTAACGCATTCTTTCCTTACCAATGATTGTAATCCTAAAAAAGGCGACCTTAAACAATTGATATTTCACTTTATCATGAATTTTTTTTAATTTCTTTGTCCATATATTTGTTATTCGTGCTTATAATGATTAGTCTTGGACTACTATGCATATTTTACTTTTTCTCCTATTACGCCTTTTTTCATTAAAGCCCACGCTTTATGTGCACTTTGCGCTTAAAGCCCCACCGGAACTTAGAGCTTTTTTGCACTTTTCGCCTTTGATAACACTGTTTTCAACTTGTTCATATCGGTTGTCTTTTATCTTTCTGAGCCATCTAACATTTTGGATGGTAAGCATGAAGAGATTCTTTATCAAGTCTTCTTTTTTAAATGGAAGATTCTTAATCAGTCTCTATGAGCTAGACTTGTCACATCAGTTATACTCAACTAGGACATCATGTCAATAATTGGGATTGGAGCAGCATCAACTAATTTAATTTTAGAATTGTCGTACCACCTTCCCCACCTCCAAAGGAAAAAAAAAAATCCCCTCCCCCAATCAAAATAGGGAACAACATTGGTTAGTTAAATTTAGAATTCCCCATCCCTAGCGACGCGAGATTACCCCTACAAGCAGCTCCGACATCGGACCACCCGCGTGTCGCCACGCGCGGCCAAGCGCCGGCGAGCATCCACGACGCGCCGGCGCGTGAGCCTTCACCGGCGACCTTTTCAATTTTTTCTTCAGGACAGCTTATTCAACACCCTATTCCGACCCAACCCATATTTTCAGTTCTAGATTCCGACCACTTTCACCTTTCTCCGGCGATGGGAAGCTTTTTTCCGGCCATTTTTCAACCATTTTCATTCAGCTTCAAAACAAAATTCTCATTTCTTATTCTCAAGTTTGCAGAATATCATTACGGGAAGCTAAGCCAAACATCTCCTTCGGAATCGGTATTCACCCACTGTGATAAGTGATAACTATCAAACACCATTCTATAATATTCATAATCTGAGCAGCTGGTTAGTTCAATATGGGTGACAACAGGATATACTTCAACACCGGATTCAAATCTTTCGACATCACCAAATGGAACTCCAACAAAGATATATGGTTTGAATGGGTGGAGAGAAGCCGCAACATGATGAGACGCTCATCCATGGGTAGAAAGACAATGGAATGGATTTGCTTTGCACTTAAAGAAGCCTCAACAGATCAAAAGAATTTAGTGAAGAGATGGAAATATAAGGACCAAATGACAGAACATTTCTGCACTAGGAAATTTAACGCTCATGGAAGATATATGAGTATTCTGTCATTGAAGGGGGAAGGGAGGTCAGTTATTATAATCCCAGAGTTAGCTTTGAATGCAGGATGGAAAGACATAGCAGCTAAGATAGAAAGATTCATCTATCATGCCCCCAAGCTAAATTCCACAGTACCACCCAGAAACACTGTGGACAACTATCCTTATGTCAAAGCAGTTAAGGAGAGTAAATGACAATCAAATATCCTTCGAGAGGCAAATGTCAGTACAAACAATGGAGATTATTTCTGTTTTGGAACCTTCAGGAGCGGAGGACACAGGTTTACTAAAAAGATGCATTATCGGGTATTTTGGGAAAGAAATCACTGAGAGACCCACTTTAGCAGACATAAGGCGATGGGCTAGTGTTTCATGGAACAAAGCATATGGAGTCAAACATGTATGACATGACTGGCAACATGTTTCTATTTGAGTTTCTGAACAGATACATGGCTGAGCAGATTCTGCAAGGAGATTGGAGATGGACTGCTGGATGCATTCCAAACTCTCAAATTGTGGAAACATGCTGGATTAGAGCCATGGGGATTCCCTTACATCTGTGGTCACAAAAGATCTTCAAAGAAATAGGAGATCTCTGTGGATGGATAGCTACTGAAGAAGAAACTGATCTCAAAAATCATCTTAAGTGGGCTAGAATTAAAATTGTTGGCCGATGGCAGAAAGATCCCCAATGAGATTAGGATTGAAAGAGAAGGGATCAAAATTTTCATCCCAATTTAGGCTAAAAAACAGGTAAGATTTGAGTTGATGTTGTCGGAAAACACACAACGCTTTGAAGCAGAGAGATACATTGACGGCCAAGTGGGATACACTATATTGCAAAATAATAATAAAGGAAAGGCACGTGTGCAACATACGCAAGGTTCAAGTTCGAAAAATCTGAGCATTAAAGCGACAAATAATGAGCTGAAATCCTACGAATCTGATTTGGCTGCACAAGTCATTTTTAATGATCTCTCATATGAGGCCTCTGATGAAATTAGGCTGAAGTCTTATATTGAGGAAATGGGATGCACCTCTTACTTGAAAGTAAAAGAATCCAGTCCTGGGGATCCAATCTCCAAGGCAAACCTTGAAAGTATGCCACAGGCAACACATAAGAGTTGCGATCAGCCAGCAGGTGAAGCAGAGATAGGAATACCGGGACAGAAGGCAGGGGAGCATATCATAAACACAAATATAGGGGAAGATCAAGTTGAAAGTGTTTTGGAGCACCAAAACAGCTAAAGCACTTCAGCTCTATCCAAGATTGGGAAATTGAGGATGTGACTCCTATATCAGTACAACAACACAATCCAGTAATGGATAAAGACATGGATGCAACTCTGTGGGTCCATCAAAATATGATCAAATTGGGGAAAATATTTGGAGTAGATTTTCAAGACCATGAAGAAGAAGCATTGGTGTTGCTAATGTAAATTGACAGTTGCAGACAAGTTAGAAGGGTGGAGACGGAGATGGAGGTGAAGAAACAAAGGTTCAAAGGATCACTGGAATTAAAAGGATTAACTTCCTTTGATGTCAAATTCAAGAGTGATAGGAAAAGGAGTAGGGGAAGAGACCTATCTATTATTGCAATATGAAGATCAATTTAATTTCATGGAACGTAAGGGGATTAAATGACAAGAAGAAAAGGGAGATCATAAAAAGTCAAGTGCTGAATTGAAAGGCAGACATTATATGCATGCAAGAGACAAAAGTGGAGGGGGGTATCAAGGAAATAGTCAATCAAATTTGGGGTGGGAGATGGGTGAGGTACGCAAGCTTATAAGCTAGCGGCACGAGAGGGGGGATTTTGTTACTATGGGATTGCAAAGTATGGAAAGGGGAGGTGTTACAGACTGGTGCATACACTTTGACATGCAAGTTCGAGGCTCTTTTACAGAATTTTCAATGCCACATAACAGGAGTGTATGCTCCAAATTGCAGAATAGAAAGAAGAATAGTATGGAGAGAAATTGGTGCAATGAGGGGATTGATGGAAGGCCCTTGGGTGGTCTGTGGTGATTTTAACGTCACAAGGTACCCTTCTGAAAAGCGGGAATGTTCGAGGATGTCCAGAGAGATGGTGGAATTCTCGGATTTTATAGAAGACATGGAGTTGATAGATCTTCAACTTGAAGGAGGCTACTATACTTGGTTCAAAGGGGATAATCATACAACCGCTTCAAGAATTGATAGATTTCTCATTTCAGAAGAATGGGATGAAAGCTTCAGAAATATCAAGCAAACTCTCCAACAAAGGCTGATTTTTGACCATTCACCGGTGGCTCTATACTGTGGTGCTTGGGAACAAGCTAAATCATACTTTAAGATTGAAAATTAATGGCTGAACGTGGAAGGTTTTGATGACAGAATTAGAAACTGGTGGACATCTTTTGAATTTTCAGGAAGACCAGACTATATTTTAGCTTGCAAATTAAAAGCTCTCAAGGGCAAGCTAAAAGAATGGAGTAGAACATGTAAAGGAAATCTGGGAAAAAACAAAATTGTTGAGTCAATTCGCAGGTTTTGAGGCAACACAACAATCAAGAGCTCTGACAGAGGAGGAATCAGCGAGGAAGGCAGCTACCCTCATGGAGATTGAGGATTCACCTCAAGAACGAAGAGAGTGCATTATACACAGAACCTGAAGAGTGGAGACCGACGGTCAATTCCGAAAATAGTCCAAAAATTTCCGAAGCATAGAAGGAGTCTTTACAGAGTAACTTTGAGGAACAAGAAGTCATGAGCTGTCTGAAGATGTGTGCAACTGACAAGGTTCCAGGTCCAGATGGATACACAATGGGTTTTTTCATTAAGTGTTTGGATATTTTGAAGCACGACATTATGGAGGCCTTCAACAACTTCCATTCCCAGGAGATGTTTGAGAAAAGCTTCAATGCAACATACATAGCCTTGATTCCAAAGAAGACAGGTGCGAAAGAATTGAGAGATTTCAGGCCGATCAGTCTGATAGGGAGCTTCTACAAATTGCTCTCAAAAGTCTCGACTGAAAGACTTAAGAGGGTGGTAGGGAAAATAGTAGATGCTCAACAAATGGCTTTCATCAAAGGAAGACAAATAATAGATGCAGTGCTGATTGCTAGTGATGTTGTGGATTCAAGAATAAAAAAGAAAGAACCTTGAATCTTATCCAAACTAGATATTGAGAAGGCTTATGATCATGTCAACTGGAGCTTTCTACTCAAAATGTTAGAACAAATGGGTTTTGGGCAGAAATGGATCAGTTGGATGAAATTTTGCATATCTACTGTAACATCGGATCTCCTAAAGGTTTCTTCCATGCACACAGAGGTCTAAGACAAGGTGATCCTTTATCTCCCTTTCTATTCATTATAGCCATGGAAGGACTGAACAACATGATTATAACGGCCAAAGTCAATGGATGGGTCAAAGGCTTCGAGGTTCACAAGAATGGGGCAAACAATCTAGAGATTCACATCTTCAATATGCTGATGATATTCTAGTCTTCTGTAACGCTGAAGAGGAACAACTCTGGTTTCTAAGGATCATCTTCGTCTTATTTGAAGGAATTTCGGGATTACACATCAACAAGAGAAAGAGCCATATTTATCCCATTAATGAAGTTAATAACATGGAGCAACTGACACAGATAATAGGAGGAGAAGTAGGGTCCCTACCAACTGTATACCTTGGGATGCCTCTTGGTGCAAGATCCAAAGCCAAAGAGATCTGGAATTCAGTCATTGAAAAGTGTGAGAATAAGTTGTCTAGATGGAAATCACAATACCTATCAATT
>MU733455.1:36347-54925 GCA_026770625.1 Nicotiana glauca
GGAAATAGAGGGTAGCACTGGTTTGCAAATGTTTTTTCTAATTTGAGTAAATGGGGGACACATATGGGGAAAGCAAGAAGATAGTTTTGGGGGTTGGGGGAGGGGGGAAGGGAATAGAGGGTAGCACTGGTTTGCAAATGTTTTTTCTAATTTGAGTAAATGGGGGACACATATGGGGAAAGCAAGAAGATAGTTTTGGGGGTTGGGGGAGGGGGGAAGGGAATAGAGGGTAGCACTGGTTTGCAAATGTTTTTTCTTTAAATGTATTTTGTTGTTAATTATTTGGTTCAAATATTTATTATAAATTACACTAGCAAGTGTTAGTCTTTAATTTTGTTGCAAGTGTTAGTCTTTAATTGGTTCATTTAATACATCACTAGCAAGTGTAACTCACGTGTATATTTTGTTGGGCTGGGGTATTTACTTGGCACACTTAATTGCCTCTTGAAGTGTCTAAATGGTAAAATGGTCCGTTGAAGTGTTGTTCTGATCGTTGGAGACAACTTAAAGGGGTTGTTTATGTATTTCGCCATTATTTAATGATCTATCTGTTAGATTTGATAGGAACTGAGAATTTTTTTTTGTATGAAATAATATTTAGAGGTATAATTGTTGTATTTCTTTTACTATTTTTAGTCTATTTCTAAAATTTGTTGCAGCTTTTCTGGGTACGATTTTCAGCTATTTTGGTGTCCGGTGTAGTTTTTTATATTGTATTTTTTAGGATTTGATGGGGCTTTCCTTTGTTTAAAAGATTAACCGTTTTACATTTTTCATCAAATCTAATGAACATAAATTTTTAAATATTTAACGGAAATCAAAAGTGTTAAGTTTTAGCAAACTTATAGGACTAAAACTACTCAATGCTAACCTATCATATCTTGACGTTTTGAATAATGCTAGTTAGGAGTATACATAGGTTTGGTTAATTTCAGGTTTTTCAATTATCAAACCAAACCAATGTCGAATGTTTAAATCTCTAAGTCAAATCAAATCAACAAAGTTAGATTTTTTAATCTCAATTTTTCTCATATTTTTGGGGTTTTTTTTCTAGTAAAATTTTCATAGCACAAAATACATCTATGCTCTAGTAAGATACAACTATATAAGATGTTTTCCAAGAAAATAACATAAAATATAAGTTGAATTATGATATTGTACTAAAATATTAAAAAAATAGCATAAAAACAAATATTGCTAATTAATAAGTCATAACTAAAATGATCACAATCTAACAGTATTAAGTCATGCTAAAATAAGTACTGCTAATACGTTTTAATTACATGACTAAATACTAAACAAATAAAGTAAAACTAAATCATGTATTTTCAATACCTAAACAAATGCAAAACTGAAAAACAAAAATCAACACTATTGTTACTCCTAGTGTTGAGTTAAATTTTTTTTGTTACCATTAGTATTAATTTGATTTTTATTTGGGCTTTATTTGAACTACTAACGTTTATAAGTTATAAAACTTATTGCACTATTAAAAAAAAATTTAAGTCCAAACTTAAAATAATATTAAAAAGTGTAAGAAATATTAATAAATTATATTAAAATAAATATTTTAATGTATGAAATATTTATAAAAATTATATATTTCCAGTTGGTTTAATTTTGGTTGACTTTTTAAGTTAAAACCAAACAATACTAGTTAAGGTCGGATTTGTTTTTTCAATAACAAACCAAACGAGATCATATGAATCGCTAGTCAATTTATTTTTTTTTCTTCTGTTTGACTCGAATTTAGTTTGGTATAATTTTTAATTTTCTTTGTACACTCCTAACGCTAGTACACGTCGAAGTGAACTTATTTATAAGTACAAGGAAAACAATACTTTTTCTAACCTCCACCCCATTTGTTGGATCATATTGGTATACTATTATTTTTATATAAGGAATATGTTACAATTAGACTATTTTTTGTTATGAAAACGGATTATATTTGCTCATTTACTATCGTAAATAAGCTAAATTCACTATGTGTTTTAATTTCTTGTTATAATTACCTCGACCATTATATTTTTGGATCATATTTATCTTCCATCCATCAAATGGCTTGGTTCCATCTTAAAAAAGACACATGGGTGGATCTGATTGGATATAAAAGACAACCTAGCTCATTTTAATTAAAACTTACATGACCCATAATAACAAGCTAAAAAAAATATTGAACTTATTCCATCACTTGTTTGTCTTATTCCAATCCAGGGGCTTAGTTGACGGTGCGGCGAAGTGCAAATCAACATTCTAACTACTGTTGCGTCCGATAGTCTGTTCTCACACTTTACATTCTTCAACAATCATAGAAATGGGGTGCATTTTCCATTGGAATTCCCGAAATGTAGAGTGGATGACTGTAGGCTGATACACCCCGACATTCACCTACTTCATCTAGACCATTCACAAGAAGCCAAGCAAAGGAGTTGCAAGATTTTGGATTGTTGATTATGAAGCTTGAAGCATCCGAGGGAGTTTTAGAGAAGTCTCATACACATTACAATGTGTTCCAATGGTTTGAAGACCAAGAATTTAGGCAAGAGGATGAACCTGGAGTAGGTTCTACCGAAAGTGGCTAATTTGCATTATAAGTCACTCTTTAGGGCTATTTTAGAAATTTCTTGTACCTAAACTAGCAATAGTATAAATAGCTAAGCATCAATGCCTTTAGAAGGAGACTTGATGAATAATAAAACTTGAAGACATGCAAGTCTCACACTCTTTTCTTATCTTTTAATTAATGCATTTATGTTTATGCCTTTAATTCCTTTATTGCTTTGTTTATGCTTTCATTAGTACTAAATTAGTTTTAGTTGATGATCAAGTCTTAGTTGGTGAACAATTAGTAGTGAATGCTTAATTGCTTAAATACTTTATCCGAATTTTCAAGAGTTGTCAATCTCTTGAGGGTTTTCATAGCTTAGGATTACAATTGATTGAGATCATAAAGGTTGTAAGCATTTAAATCCATAAAATAATTTGGACCATATTAAATTCAAGACATTAGTCCAAACAAATATTATGGCCAGTAAATTGGGCTAGTTATTTAAATCCAATATATGTATTGGGTTAATCCATTTAATTGGACTACGGATTAAATGATAAGCTCACTTCATTAGCCCAAGGTCCAAATAGCGATTAGCCAATCTTAAAGCCCAGTCTCGTGCCACATGTCAAATGATGTGACAATCCAAGCCAAATAAATGAGCTAATAAAATCATGCCATGTGTCAAGTGATGTGGCAATCGAAGCCAAATAAATGGGCCAATTAAATCTTGCCAAGTGTCTGGATGGTATTGGTCGATTCAAATGGACCAATCAAACCGCAGAGCCACACCACCCCCTACAACTATAAATAGAGGTTTCCATAAAGCTAGAGGACACCAGAGGTGATAACAAGAAGCAAGCAGAGAGCTTGTGGATCAAACACCGCAGATTTCTCTACAAGTTATAAGTTCCAGCACTCAAGCTACAAGTTCAAGTTCAAGAACGAAGCCAAATCAAATACCAAGTAGTTCAAGATCAAATTACTTGTTCGTGATCAAACCTAAATTCAAGATCAAGCTTTACAAGCCCTTGAATCAAATTAAAGTCAAGCTCATTAAGATACTTTATATTCTTGAAGAATTAGAGGAATACCATAGAGATTGTAACACTTTCATTTATTGAAATCAAATACTACATTTGTTACGCAATTTTCCAGTCTTGATTATTTATTTTTCTCGACGCAAAAATTTGTTGTTACAAATTTTTGGCACGCCCAATGGGACTATCTCTACCTCTCATCTCTTCAAATTATAAAATTTCGAGAACATAGAAATGGCTCCTAAGAAGATAAACTTCAAACTCACTACTGCTAAGGCTACGGATTCCAAGTTTTCATCTGATGTGGAAAACTTGTTGGATGCTACTATGGAAAACGTAGGACCTGTCACTAGGAACAAAGCAAACTTGTTGGGACAACAAGCATTTCAAATGTCATCTGCATTAGTTCCTATCTTTAATATTCAATCCTCAAAGGGGGCAAGATCCTTTTCAACTAAATTGGAAGAAGGAGCAAACATTGTTGAAAAGATATTGACTCTACTTAGCCCTTCTAGATCTAAGAATCTCATCACACAGGATGATGATGATGTCTTGATCACTAGATCTACTCCAAGCACTCCATGTGAGTTGTTCCAGTCAAAGTATGGTGTAAGAGAAAATCTGTGCTTTGCTCCACCATCCACGATGGTTATCCAAGCAATGGTAACTATTACTTCAACTATTGAAGAACAACTCGCAAATTTAACAAAGGCAATTAAAGGGTTAACGAAGCATATGCAAGATCAAGATAATCAAATTGTCAAGCTGACAGATAGAGTTGAAAGTATGATGGAGGGAGATTCAAGTCATGCACCTGGAAAGCTCCCTATGATGCAATATAAAGGAGATTCATTTGCAAGGAAGACAATAACTCCTAAAGATTTTTAGATTTCATCTGATGGGGTTATTCCTATTGACCAGTTAAAAGACTTCTTTATGGGAACCATCAAAGATAAGTATGATGTTGCTGCCAAGTCTTCTCTTGCATATGCAAAGCCATACACTGCGAGAATTGATCGTTTGAAGATGCCTGCAAGTTATCAACCCCCAAACTTTCAACAATTTGATGGAAAAGAAAACCCAAAGCAATATATTGCACACTTAGTTGAACTGTAATAATGCTGGAACTTATGGAGATTATCATGTCAAGCAGTTTTTCCATTCCTTAAAAGGAAATGCTTTTGATTGGTACATAGATCTCGAGGTTGGTTTCATCAATAGCTGGGAGAAACTTGCATATGAATTTATCAATCGCTTCTATAGCACAAGGTGAACTATAAGCATGGTTGAACTCATAAACACACGTCAGTGGAAGGGTGAACCAGTTGTTGATTTCATCAATCGATGAAGGAATGCCAGCCTCAACTGCAAAGACACACTTAGTGAAGCTTCTGGAATAGAAATATGTATCCAAAGAATGCACTGGGGACTTCGCTATATCCTACAGGGTATCAAGACTAAGTCTTTTGAATAATTGGCTACACGTGCTCATGATATGGATCTAAGCATGTCTTCAAGTGGAAATTAAGGGCGACCCATTTAAGAACCTCGCAAAATGAAGGATAAAGAAGAAATAAAGAAAGTAGGCAAGTTTTTATGGAAGTCTGAGAGCAAGGAATTAATGAATGTTAATGTGTCACCAATAAAGGTAACTACAAAAGTGAGTAAGAAGCAAAGTGTGAAGACAACCTCCTTACAGGATAACGTTGGCCGAAAATTAACTCTGAAGGAAATGCAAGCTAAAGAATATCCATTCTTGGACTCTAATGTTCCAACAATTTTTTAGGAACTCCTTGAGTTATAACCGATTGAGTTACCTAAAATGAAGCAGCTAGACGAAGTTGGAAGGACTAATGATCCAAATTATTGCAAATACTATTGGTTTATTGGCCACCCTATTAAAAAGTGCTTTATCTTCAAGGAGAAAGTCATGGACTTGGCAGCTAAAGGAAAAATCTTGCTAGAGGATGAGAAGGAAAGTTTGAATCAAGTCTGTCAATTTTAGTTCACATGATCCCGTTGTCCTTTGCAATTTTGTTGAAGTACATGAATGCGATGGCGTCCGAATTGCATCATCACCAAATATGATTAAATTTGGTGACTTTGAACTTATCGATGTGAGCAAAACATTGCTTCTCCCTATGGTGAGTGAAGTAATAGTAGAGGAAAGATCTCAAGAGGAAAGTGAATCATATGATGGTCAAAATAATGATGAAGGTTGGTCTCTTGTGACTCAACAGAGACGCTACAAGACAAATTCACAAAGGGAGTCAAATAAGCAGTTGACTAGGGTAAAAATGGTGAAAAGACCCAACAAGAAAATGATAAAGAAGAACTAGAAGAAAGCAAAAATGGCGAAGAATCACAATCAAAGGCTACGTTGTCCAGTGACATTAGAGGAATTCCTGCCAAGATGATTACACCCGCGAGCTTCCTGTGAATATATCAAGGCCTCGTATTGTAAGATAGATGAAGAAGAGACAAAGAAGGAGGATCCACCATTGCTGCTACCTCCCTTGCCTAAAAAACTCACTTGAAATTCTAAAGAAATGGACATTTGTGATGCAAAAATCACATTTACTAATGATGATCTTTTGCTTGGCGAAACACACCATAATCGCCCCTTATTTATGGTTGCCTTTGTGAGAGAATAGAGAATAAGTAGAATCTTGATTGATGATGGGTCTGGCGTCAATATTCTCCCAATTTGTACTGTCAAAGAGCTTGGCATACCGATGAATGAACTATGTGGAAGTTGTTTGATGATTCAAGGGTTCAATCAAGGGGGCAAGGAGCTATAGGGGCTATCAAATTGGAAATAAATATGGGAGATTTGCATTCGAGTACATGGATGCATGGTCGATGCAAAAACCTCATATAATATCTTGTTAGGAAGGCCATGGATACGCGAGAACAAAGTGGTTTCATCCACCTACGATCAATGCTTGAAATACTACGAAGATGGGGTAAAAAAGAAGATAATTGTTGATGATAAGCCCTTTACCGAGGATGAATCATATAAAAAAGAAGATAATTGTTGATGATAAGCCCTTTACCGAGGATGAATCATACTTTGCCGATGCAAAATTCTACTTAAAGAATTACGTCTCAAAGGAGGTTAAGGTTGATGATGTGATATTGACCAAAAGTGTTGCAAAGAAGGTTGATGCAACAACTAGCAAGGAAAATATTACAGTTGAAAAAGATCAAGTGCTTCATGATAGGCACAAGATGAATGAGGCATCTTCAAGTAAGAAAGTGATTAATATTCTTCGTTATGTCTCAAAGGCAAGGAAGATCGAAGATCCATATTCTGAACTACAGGGTAAGCTGTTTGGAGACTTGACCCTTCCTATTAAGCGAATTGATGTAATTAAGTCATCTACAAGGTTTCTTAAAGGGTTTGTCAAATCATCAAGCCACAATTCGCTTCTAAATCTAGCACTTCCTACAAAGCGCACAGATGAGGTCTTTGACCTAATCGCCTGCAAGTTGTTAGCAAAAGCTGAATATGATCCCAACGAACCATCCAAGTTGGGAAAGCTCCCGCCCGAAGCTTCAAACCCTACTCAAAAGATGATGATGGAGAAAGGGTACCCACTGAAGCAATCACATGAAATTGGGTTACAAACAACCCCCGCCAATTCGTATCTCCATTAAAAGGGCAAGTTGTAACTACATTACTACTAAAGAAGTGTCTACGATGCTTAATAAGAAGCCTTCTGTGTTTGATCGACTTACGAAGACAAGGACCTCAATCTTTGATAAGTTGGGACCACTAAAGAAGGAAAACAAGCATTGTGGAAGTGATTAGAAGGATTGGAGCACCTATATTCGCTAAAAAGGAGATTTTGACCACAGACTGCCCAAGTCTGATTCTTTCTAGAATGAGGTGAGAGACCAAACTTGTAATTGCATGCGAAAAGGTCCTCAAAGCAAAGGCTTGTGAGCACGTGATTTTTGCCTCACATGAATTACTCCCACAAAATCAAAACAAAAATATTTGTTTTATTACGTAAAATTCTTGTGATATTTTTTGGTAATTGTTTGTATTTGTATGTGCGTGATTATGTATGTTTAAATTAATAGAAAATACAAAATATGTTGTAATTGTATTTTACAAGTTAATAAATATTTTTGAGTTAGTTGATAACCAAACATTTTAGAAAAATGACAAAAAATAATATACTTTGCATTTTTAGCATTTAATGTCAAATTGTGTGATTTTATTTTAATTGTGTGTGTTGATTGTTATTAGGAATTAACTAATATTTATGATTTGGTTTATAATTTAATTTAGAAATAAGAGAAAATGAAGAAAAGAACAAAAATAGGAAGAAAATCTGACTGGGCCATTTTAATTGACCAAAGTCCAGGTCCAAAACACTGTCTTTACCCGGTCCAAGCCAGCCAATCTCAAAGACGTCCAAACGACGTCGTTTAGTCGCGTTAAATCTCAGCCATTCAATCCATATCAATACAACGGCCCTCATCCCATCTCCCAAACCCGTCTCCAGACCCGATCCATTCCCACGCCCGGTCCACCCCCTCATTAAACCAAACGACACCGTTTACCCTCCCCTGTTCAATCTGGATCGTTGGTTCCATTTGATCCAACGGTCTGGATTGATCCCCTAATCTAGTATATAAGCCTAATCTCCTACCCAGCCCCCCAATCTAACCCCCCCTCTCCATCTCTAACATTCAGAGACACCCCAAATAACCTCCGCCTCACACCACCATCGACCGCCCGTCGGAAATCGCCTACAACGGTGGTCGATGGCCAAACAACCCCATCTTTACACCACAGCCTCCCCTCGACCTCTCCATTCCAAATCCCCACTCCATCATTCTCGAATCATCCCCAAGTTCTTTGAATATTAGATCGAAGAACTGACCCAAACCTCACCTCGTCTGTGTGACACCAAATTAATACCATACCTCCACGGGGCCTCCCTCACCACTAAAACGACTTTGGTTCCCTTCGAATCCCAATCCCCCTCCTCGAATTTCAATTTTTAGCCAAGAACCCTAGCGCCGCCACAAGATACTTTGGTGGCGGCGCCAACCCTAAACCTTCCCCAAGTCACACCTCTGAACCACCAGGCCACCCTCGTCCCAAAATCCATATTAATTTTGCTCGAATAATAGTAGAACTCATCGAATTTTAATTCGATTGAACGAGCCTAGAAGAACCAAAAGAATTTGAGGTCACAACTGACCTTAGTCAAGTGTTCTTAGTCAAGAACACTCGATTAAGGTCCATTTTGGCCTCAAAAGCTCGAGTCAAGACTTCGACTGAGAGCAGAGTTCATGTGGTTTCTGATTTATGAGGTATTGTCCTCGCATTTCTTTTATTTTGTTGTTTGTTATTGCTTATCTAATTAAATGTCATTGTAATTTATCATTTTTTGTCAATTTTTTTTTCTTTTCTTTTCTTCTTCCTTCTCCAATGGACCTTTTTTGGTCCAATTTTCATCACTGAGTCGCTAATATATCTATTAGGCTATTTGAACCATTTGAATGTGTTTTATCCTTTAGTTTAATTTTTAACGTCAATGTCCGTAATGTTCTGTTGTGATTACTCATGTGATTTGTTTGGTGTTACCACTGGTTCAAATGGCTTCATTTGTAAGTGTTGTTTGTCTTTCTTCTCTTTGTTGTTCATCATTGAATATGAGTTCAGTTTATTTTTCGTTCAGAGTACATTACAATGTTCATACATTTTGTTTAGTTCAGAATCGTGTTAGTTTGTTTCCTGAATTTTCATCTCTGTTTTGGTATTTATTTAACCTGAATCGATTTTTGAACTTGAACTGTAATTTGAGTTTCATGAATTAAATCCAAATGTTTGTTCTGATTGAATCCAGCCTTATTGAGTTATCCCAATATGATTGATTAGGAATTAACCTAGTTTCCCTTATTAGGTGTATTGGTTATAGCTGTTGTAGTTTAGTTGATTGATTAGGGAGGTTGGGGTAAGACATTAATTTCAATAGTTTTAGGGGATAGTTTAAGGGGTAGTTTGGGGAATTGGATCACACAAATAAGTGTTTGAGGGGGCTTCTAAAGGACTGATTAGAAACATTTCTAAGTGGAAACATTCCTTAGTGGAAATTCCACTAAATGCTGATTTTAGGGCATTAAAATGGTGCACTAATGAATAAAATAAAAAGGCACTAGGATAATGGGTTAATTGAAAATTAAATAGGTAACCTTGATAATGATAAGTCCATTAATGGTAAGCCTATTAAAGGGGCTGGAAATCAGAATAAAGGGAGAGCTTAGACACTTACACACACATTGAGAGTACACTCTAAAAATCTAAAAGAAAAAAAACATATATTGAAACACAGATTGAGTGTTGAGGAGAGCTTTGAAAATACAAGTTTTGAGAGCTTTAAGTCTAAGACAACATTTTTAAAACTTCGGATCAGTCTATTTGAGTGTATAACTGGGCACTGCTTCATTGGAATTTTGGGTCCAAATTTGGTTTAATTCTAGTTCTGCCTGGGGTGTTTGTGTTGCTATTTAGGTTTTGCTGGTTTCATATTGTTCCTGGGCTTGGTCTGTTGCTGGTGTTGCTGTTATATTTGCTGCGTTGGTCTTTTAAAAGCTTGTCTCACATTGCTGTTGCCTCTGCTGTTTGTTACTGTTGCCGCTGACCTTTGTTTCTTCTTCATCTTTATTCTAAATACCAGGTACACAGCTGTAACCTTGGCAATTGTAAGCTAAAATCACATAGAATGATTATTTTAAGATATTGAAGCATATTAGACTAAGCTTCACTTAAGTCATGAATGTGTGTATGTTTCTGTTGGATTTTTGTAATAATTGGACTACATTGTTAAATGTGAAGCAGTTTTTCTTTCTCTTTTGTTAAGAACAAGTAGTACCCTACTTCATGATTAACCTAATGTAATGGATGGATTAGTTTCAGTTGATGTCCGTCAGTTATTGCACAAGGTTGTTCAAAAAGAAATGACTTAGAAACTTGGGAAAGCTTTTGAAAGTTTGGTTATCATTTTTACTCCATGTATAAGCAGCATTTGGCCTAACTGTTTCGAACAGATGTGAGATCCCATAGGGTGAAGGCTTCAAATTCAAATAACTAATCAGTTGAGTTTATCTACAAATTAGGTAGAAGGTATAACTGGAATTTTATAGTTGCAGGCATATATAAGTTTGTTAAGTTTGAATAAGCATCTTTAACTAAGTAAAAATGGGAAAGTAATTTGGCCATGTAGAGTTAACCTTGTAGTTTTGATAAAAATCCAAGAATAAGGGCTTCATTCGATAATTTTATTCATTGTAAGATGGTTAACGCCCTTGTACCAATATAGAGTAACTTTAAAAAGTATTTAGATAGTTAAGTCTTGGATTTGTTTGGTTAATGGATTAGCCTACTTGCAAAATTTTGGGCCTTAGCGTTCCAGTGAACGACTCAGGTCCAATCTAATTCATGTGTTCATGTGGGCCTGGACCAAGGCCTGCTACTGGCCACCCTTTCACGTAGCCCCGAATGCAATTTTTCTTGTGGTCGGTGTTAAATCCGGTAATTAATTAACTAGGGCTATTTTCTTTATTCCTAGAGACAAAAAATATAGAAAATCGTAGTCGCTTTTAGGTTTACCTTTTAAAACAATGAATGAGATGAGCATCGCCGATCAAAGTACAATTAAATTGCGGGGCCTTCAATAAATGGTTATTAAAATACTTAAATTTCGGGACGAGCTGTTTAGCAAATTTCACGGCCTTCCCCAAAAAATAATTATGCGTTAGTATCTTTAGGCGCGTAATTAATAATATTACCTTCCTAAATTCGGGTGTGCATTTCATGCGACCCAAATCCAAATCCCAAAACGTTGAATAAAATGTGTCGAGGATCCGGGTGCATTTCATGTGATGTGATCCAAAAATATATTTTAAACGACTTTCAATTCCTTAAAAAATAATTAAAAGCGGTTAAAAGTTAAAATTTGCACATAAGTTAAAGCATGTTTTAAAATCAGATAAATAAGCCGAATATGACAGTTAAGCGACCGTGCTAGAACCACGGAAAATGCCTAATACCTTCTCCCAGGTTAACAGAATTCCTTATCCGGATTTCTGATTCGTAGACTGTAATAAGGAGTCAACTTTTTCCTCGATTCGGGATTCAAACCGGTGACTTGGGACACCCTAAATCTCTCAACTGGCAACTCCATTTCTTAATAATAAATCCCGTTTCGATTGTCCTTTAATTGGAAAAACTCCCTTTACCTCCCTTCGGGGGTGCGGTAGCGTAAAAAGGAGGTGTGACAGCTCTGGCGACTCCACTGAGGAATAGAAAACCCATAACTTTTGGTTCAGGGTTTAGAATTCGAGCTTGGTATATTTGTTGTATTTAGGTTGTATATTATCTGATTTTATTATATGATTGGGCTTAAGTGTGCAAAATGATGCTTTTTACCGCTTTTATATTATTTAAATTGTATATATAAACTGTGCTGAAACCCTTCTCTTCTTATCTTTGGGGATGTGCTCGCCGATCGAGACTCTCTGTTCTGTTAGTGTCATACCTTGAAATAAGAAAGAGGCTCGGAAAGTTTCTAAGCCGGCTGGCCTTTTGGTTCCCGGAAAGGAGCTCCTTCCTCGACTCGAGTTGTCCGCTCGGGTACACGGTCTAGAACAAACACCCAGGTTTTTAACCTAGTATAACAAAACCTCATGCCGGATCCCTAGTAGGAACGCTTATTTGCATCATGTTGCATTCGACTTAGGGGACTCAACACAGGGGTTGGGTCCGTATAGGATAGGTAACCTGAAATGAAAAGACCATCCTGCTGCATCCTGTTTGTTTTATACATTTATTTGCTTCAGACTTGCATGTTGACCGGCTTTTAATTATTGGGGAAAATGAAAAAAAAAAGAAAAGAAAAATAGCAGTGTAGAGGGTTGAGAGAGTTAATCACTAGTTTTGAAAATATCATTGTAAGTAGTGCCGAGACTCTACCGGATTTTTAGAAAAAATGAAAAGAAAAAGAAAAGAAAAGAGTTTTATTTTTCAAAATAGTTTGCTTTATTTTCCACTAAAAAAAATGTTTTCAAAAATAGTTTTCTTTATTTGCCAATAAAGAAAAAACGTGATTTTGTTTTCAAAAATAGTTTGTTTGTTTGTCAATAAAATGAAAAAAAAAATTAGTTCGTTTTATTTGCCAATGAATTGAAAAAAAAAGAAGAAAAAGAGAAGTAGTCTTGTTTTCAAAAATAGTTCGTTTTGCTTGCCAATAAAATAAAAAATAAAAAAATAAAAGAAAAAGAAAAAATGTTTTGTTAGAGTTTGTTTTATTGCCAGAACTACGCATGTTTGATTCTCACCGGATGTGAGATACGTAGGCAACCCTCATCGGGTCCAACCTCCCATTTTGCAAAAATAGCCACAGATGTCAATTTTTTTTAGATAAGTCGGGTGATGCTGTTTTTGTCAAAGATAGCCGAATGTTCTCGAAAGAGACACCGGAAGGTTGATTTTGCATAAACAGTCGATTTTGGTCATTTTTGGATTTTTGACCGGTTAACTCACACAGCCTTAAAATCTTCGTCCCCGAAGTGCTGAAAGGCCGCGTTCGGAAATTCGGATCTTTCTTTTTAATTTGGAAAAATGAAAATAGTCAAATCGTTTTGAGTCAAATAAAATTTTCTTTTTTAAATCATATTAATAAATGTGCAGGATGAGCACGAGTCAAAATGAACCTTTTTCAATCATGACTAAAATCCCTTTCTAGTTGCGGCTATGGTGGAATGATTTAGGCAAAGAAAGGAAAGACGAAGTCAAGAAACATCTGAAAGGTCTTACGGGTTTGTTGGAAATCAAGCCTCAGGGGGATATTATAAGAGCATTGGTCACCTGCTAGGACCCGGCGCACAATGTCTTCCACTTCTCAGATTTTGAACTCACCCCGACTTTGGAGGAAATAGCCGGGTACATCGGAAGTGCTGAAGCTCCATTAAAACACAAATACCTGGTTGCTCCAAGAGCCGTAGCCGTGCACCGGTTCTTGAACTCATTAAAGATAGTCAAAACGGTCCATAACCCAGATTTGGCAAAAGGCTTTTGTACTCTGAGCTTCATATACCAAAGATACGGCCACGTGGGAGGATTTGACAAGACAGATAACAAGTTATGCAGCAAAAGTAACCGTCGAAAATGGGATGAACATAGACGTGTTGCTTTCATGATAACCTTCTTAGGGCTTTTGGTGTTCCCGAGGAAAGACGGAAATATTGATATAAAGATAGCTGGGGTTGTCAGTACTTTGCTCACTCAAGATGAAAGCACTCTTGCGCCCATTATAGTATCTGATATCTTCCGAGCTCTCACAGCCTGCAAAGCCGGAGGAGACTTTTTCGAGGGGTGTAACTTGTTGTTGCAAATGTGGATGACCGAACACCTGTGTCACTGTGCCCAGTTCCTGAGCTATGGTTCAGCTGAGAAAACCTGCATAGAGGAGTTCTACACGAGAATTAATGGGGTCCGTTTACCTAAAGGAGTCTCGGCATGGACCTCATACTTTCGGACCCTCAACGCCAGTCAAATACAGTGGACACTGGGATGGTTACCGGTTGACGAAGTCATATATATGCCAGCGGCTAGGCCCCATTTTCTCTTAATGGGACTCAAGAGCATTCAACCTTATGTGCCTTATCGGGTTTTGAGGCAACTTGGAAGGTGCCAGATAGTGCCGAGAGATGAAGATCTAAGTACCCAAGTAATTGAAATCGGTCCTGACGGCCAGTTTTCTGAAGCAAGAGTCCGCCAGATCTGGAGCAAATGTCAATATCTGAGGTGAACACTTGTGTACTAGATCGGGCTAAAGGGGAAGTTTCACCCGGATATCACGCTTGGTATAAAGGGGACGTGTCATGTGGGAGGCCGGCCAAAAGACCTCACCTCCAGGAGTTTGCCGAGTCTTCACAAGAGCATTGGGATTGGTTAGCAAAGGAAGAAAGCTACAGGGCAGAAATCGGCAAGCTAAAACAACAGGTTAAGGACCTGAAATTTGAAAATAGCGTACAAGTTGATGCTGATAAGGGGGGAAAGAACAAACTAGCCCAAGAAAATGAGGCGCTGAAGGCCCAAATCCGACAAATAAGGATAGATGCTGACAACCAACAAAGGAGTCGATCAGATGAAAGATTGATAAGGGGGTTGGAAAATCAAATCACTGATTTCCAAGAGGTTTTGGAAAGATCTAAAGCTAGATTGGCAAGAATCCGAGCCAGATGGGCAAGGGGTACAGAAGAGCGGAAACTGCGTTTGCGGCAGATGAAGAGGGACTACGAAGGGAGCATCTCTATATTGAGAGAAACAATATCCACCCTCGAAGAACGTCTCTTCAGGCAAGCCAAAGAACTCAGAGCTGATAGGAAACACTGTCATGACTTAATGGCGCGGATGGAAAAGCAAATGCAGGAGTTTCAAGATCAACTCTTCCATAACGCTCGAGTGCTGGGGATGTAGAATCAATGAATAGAGCAATTTCTTTTGGAAAGGGACAGAATCAGGGGAAGAATTGAAGATATCTGGCACTACATCACCAGGAAATGCCTAGCATGTGAGGATATGGCCCATACCACCTTCTTTGTTGCGATAATGATTTATGTCCGCCAGATCATGGAAGAATTGAAAGGGTTGCAAAGGGATCTCACATCAAGGCCCGTGGCAAGGCCGAATGATGCCTCACGGGCCACATGAAAATTTAAAGCATTGTTGTATTTTTAATCTTTTTAAATTTGGTGAGTCTATCAGTCAGTTCTTTAAGTTTTGTTTTGTTCTTTAAAGTTTTTAAACTTTGTTCAAGTGGTTTAATAAAAGCAGTTGTTTGTGTGGAAAATATTTTACCACATACCTCACATGGCCAGAACTACGCTCGTTCTAATTCATGCGGGGTCATGATACATAGGCAATCCACATAAGATTCGACCACCTTAAAATAAGGAAAAAAGAAAAGAAGGAAAATGATAATAAAAGAAAATTGAGAGGCGCCAAAAGAGGGGCACAATTATTAAAGGCCGGAATGACGCATGCAATCAAAGCAAATATCATGGTAGAAATGGTTAAACTGCCTAGGTGCATTGCATCTCAACGTGCGATTGCCTATTTGTTAAACTCTGGAAACTAACAAATTTGTTGATTTTCCAGAAATTTCAAGCAGTTAGTTCACTTAGAGCATACTGGCACAATACCACTATCAGACCAGATCTAAGGGACCGATACCGGAAATAATGTCTAGCCCTGATAGAGAAGGAAACCTTGAGGTAGAAGAGGTAGACGTACAAGCTATAAAAGATAAGATGTACAAATGGAAACAACAGATGGCCGAGATGTACCAAGCTTGGACAAGCGGTCAGCCAACACCACCCTATTCTGCTAACCCCACTTTTCTCCCGACACCTGCCCAATCTCCGGAACAGCTTGTTTCGGAATCATCACTCAACTTTCCTGCATATCAACATCACCAAACAACCGCCTCCGGGACACCCCAAATGCCAAAAACAAACCCATACCCTCCACCACTAATTACCCCTATTTTCGTGGCACCTTCACCAGCCACACTCCACAGGTCTTCCAGCGAACCCATGTTCCAAAATCAGGATCATCAGTATTATCCTCCTGAACCCACATTTAAAGCATCTGAACCTTACCCATTCCCTTTTCAGCCTGACAACCCAGAAGCGCCCGAAAAACAGAACAAGAATCCCGAGCAGGAAGAAATGGCTCGGAAAGTAAAGAGCCTAGATCAATCTTTCCGAAATATGCAGGGTCTGGGTGGCCAAGTTAGCGTGGTGTATAAGGATTTATGCCTGTTTCCAGATGTTCAGTTGCCAGCCGTGTTCAAGATGCCTAAGTTTGATCTGTATGATGGGCATGGTGATCCAGTGGCACATTTGCGAGGATTTTATAGTAAGATGAGAGGGGCATGCGGAAAAGATGAGTTACTAATGGCATATTTCAGCCAGAGTTTGAGCGGGTTTGCATTGGACTGGTACAGACGCCAAGACCATGGTAGATGGTACACCCGGGATGACTTGGCGCAAGCATTCGCCGGACACTTCCACTACAATCTGCAAATCATTCCCGATCGTTTGTCACTGATAAAGTTGGAGAAGAAACCTGGGGAGAGTTTCAGGGAATATGGGTTCCGCTGGAGAGAACAGGCCGCAAGGGTCGATCCCTCAATGAAGGAAGGAGAGATGGTCGATTACTTTCTGTAAGCTTTGGAGCCAACTTACTTTGGTCACTTGGTGACAACAATTGGCAAATCGTTTAATGAGGTTGTAAAAATGGGCGGTATGATTGAAGAGGGACTCAAGTCTAATAAAATAATGAGTTACTCGGCAATCAAAGCTACCACTCAAGCTATCTAGAGCGGCACATGAGGTGTGCTCGGGAAAAAGACGAAAGAAGAAGTCGCGACAGTCGAAGCAGGCAATTGGTCCAGATCTAGAGGTCCTTCACCCTACTACCAGCCCAGACCCCATCGCCCGAGCTACCCATACACCCCATATAGCCCTCTACAACCATACTACCCAGAGCCACATTTTTTTATCCATCACGCCCAAACATATACCCAACCACCAATTCATTAGCAATGACGTGCACCGGCTCCCCAAAATAGATACCCACCCCCACAAAACACATATCCACCCCCAAGGGCCTATAGAAATCCTCCAAGGTCGGGTTTCCGTGG
Organism: Nicotiana glauca; assembly: GCA_026770625.1. NCBI lineage: Eukaryota > Viridiplantae > Streptophyta > Magnoliopsida > Solanales > Solanaceae > Nicotiana > Nicotiana glauca. The sequence goes on from MU733455.1 coordinate 53,669, forward strand.
GAATCAAGCTTTCAGAAATAAGAGGGTACAAAAGCAGAGAACATTTACTCCGCTGGGAGAAACCTATACTACTCTATTCCACAAATTGAGGCAGTTAGACTTGTTGAGCCCAAATTGCCAAATCCCCTTCTCAGAAATCTGGTGTAAGGCCCCGTAAAATTTTGTGCTTAAAACCTAGTAGCTCATAGTGTCAAGGTCCGAATATGGTGTTAAAACCTAGTAGCTCATAGTGCAACCAGGTTCTACGAAAATGTATCATGACCTCAAGGAGATTTATTGGTGGAACAGTATGAAAAGGGGTGTGGCGAACTTTGTATCTAAATGTCCGAATTGCCAGCAAGTGAAGGTCGAGCATCAGCGGCCTGGTGGGTTAACTCAGCTTATAGAAATACCAGTGTAGAAATGGGAGATGATCAATATGGATTTCATGGTAGGGTTACCTCACACTCAATGTAAGTTCGACTCGATTTGGGTAGTAGTGTATCGACTCACCAAATCAGCTCACTTCTTGCCAGTCAAGTCCACTGATACTGCAGAACAATATGCTAAATTGTATGTCAAGGAGATAGTAAGGCTTCATGGCACTCCCCTTTCTATTATCTCGGATCGAGGGGCCCAGTTCACAGCTAATTTTTGGAAAATATTTCAGCAAGGCTTGGGTACTCAGGTGAATCTCAGCACAGCTTTCCATCCGCAGACCGACGGTCAGGCCGAGCGGACTATTTAGACGCTTGAGGATATGTTGCGGGCTTGTGTGTTGGATTTCAAAGGTAGTTGGGATGACCACTTACCACTTATAGAATTTGCTTACAATAACAGCTTTCATGCTAGCATCCAGATGGCCCCGTTTGAGGCATTGTACGGAAGAAGGTGTAGGTCTCCAATTGGGTGGTTTGAAGTGGGTGAAGCAGAATTGCTAGGGCCAGATCTTGTGTACCAGGCTATGGAGAAAGTTAAGGTCATTCAGGAAAGGATGAAAACTTCTCAGAGTCGCCAGAAATCCTATGCGGACGTTCGCCGAAGAGACTTGGAATTTCAAGTCGATGATTGGGTGTTCTTGAGGGTATCCCCTATGAAGGGAGTCATGCGATTTAGGAAGAAAGGGAAGTTGAGTCCTAGGTATGTCGGGCCATATCGGATCGTTCAAAGGATCGGGCAAGTGGCTTATAGGCTGGAATTACCTCCTGAAATGTCATTAGTACACCCGGTATTCCATGTGTCCATGTTGAAGAAAGTGGTTGGAGATCCATCCACCAT
>MU733455.1:56196-81827 GCA_026770625.1 Nicotiana glauca
AAAATGTAACAAAGTAATAGAATATGTGTAATTGTTGAGGTAATGAATTGTGTACAAGCTGTAGAAAATGTTGTAAATGTGTATTGGTGCTTGGGAATATGTTTCGGGGGCTCTCTGACAGGTGGATATGTCCATAATACAAAGAAAACTCTGGCGAAATTTTTCTAAAATATGGGAGTTAGTGAAATTTTTGAGAGTTGTCATGTCTTTCAAAAACCAACTGATTTTCAAAATCCTCATTCGAGGACGAATGATTTTAAGGGGAAGAGAATGTAAGGCCCCGTAAAATTTTATGCTTAAAACCTAGTAGCTCATAGTGTCAAAGTCCGAATATGGTGTTAGGAGTTCGGACCCTCGGTGGTGATCTAAGCTTTAAAAATCAAAAGAATAAAATTTTCCAGAAAATTGTCATTTCTGCGGTCAAGAATGCGGTCGTAGATCAGCTATGCAGATCGCATTCCTACTGCAGAGTGTATCAGAAGGTTTGTCAAAATTGATGTTGAAAATGCGGTCCAATATGCGATCGCATAGTCAAAATGCGGACCGCAAAATCATCGCATAAACCCCTCAGGGATTTTTGGGGGTCAATTTTGCGGCGCATTATGCGATCGCAGAACATGAATGCGGACCGCATTCTTGTCGCAGATCGTGTCAGAACATTTAGTTTTTGGGAGCAATTCTGCGGTCCATTATGCGGACCGCATGTTAACTCTGCGATCGCAGATGCGACCGCAGACCCGACTCGGCCCAGATTTTCTAATTTTTTTTTACCCGATCTCTCCTTCAATAAAACACCCAAACACTTTATTTTTACATATTTTCTAAGAAAAATAAGAGAGAGGGAGGAGAGATTCTTGAGGGAAAAACCTATCCTCTTCAAAGATTATTCTTCTAATGGCTTGGTCTGGAAAATTCTAAAGCAAGTGTCTTCTTCCCCAAATTCTAAAGGTAAAAACCCTAACCCTTTTTTTTTCTTTCCTTGATTTTCAGATTTTAACGGAAAGAAAGATTTTCATGCATTAACTCTTGAAAATGGAAGTTAGACACTCATGCATGTTCTTTATACTTGAAATTTAGTAAAATGGAAATGGGTAGAAGTAAGGGGCGGTGCTCGATAACCCAAATAAGCTCGGATAGTAATTGTGAATTTCGATTCTAAGATATATGTGTAACTTGTGACCTAGATTGACGCTGCTAGATTATTGGGTGAATTGGAAGTAGGAGATAAAAGAAAAAGAAAGGAAATTTGACTCCAGGTATGTATGGCTAATTTTGATCTTTGTGAAATCGCCTTGTTTGGTGTACAAATTGTTTGGTATGTGATAACTATGTGGATTGTTGTGAAATTCTTGTGATTGGGTTGTTGGGTGTTTGATTGGTTTTGATTATGTGTTATGTGGTATTAGTTGAGAAACGAAGGATAAAAAGGGAAATCGTAAATGATGAAATTGGGAACAATGGTAGTAATGACATATTTGGCTTCTTGTGGGAAATTAATGAACTGATTTAAATTGCTTATGAACTGTTGAACATAATGGGATTGGTACTGTTGGCTATGGAAATACTTGTAACATTATTGTGGCGGTGGCTTGAAAGGTATTGTGGTAACGTGAAACAATTGTGAATTGCTTATTGTCATTGTTGTGATCTTTGTGAAGTGTTCTTGGTTGTTGTTGTGATTGTTGTGATTTGAAACTTTACGGTGGGATCGGGTTGCATGCCGTAACACAAATTGATATATTATGGGTTGGGGTGATAAGTGTGGCCGAGGTAATAAGGGTGGACGAGGTAACAAGGGTGGAAAGCGATCGAAATCGCCATTGAAATCGATATGTGTACCAATTGTGAAATCATTGATGAGACATCGTGAAAGGAGACAGCAGGAGAGTTTGTAACCTGTGGGGCACTGATTGTCCCTTTGTTTGGTTGATTGTGTTTTCCATGTGTGTTTGGTTGTTGCTTCTATTGTTGTTTTGTACTTGTATATGGGTTTAGGACTACTTGAAACAAAGTTAAGTGTTAAAAATTTGTTTGGCTTGTCTTGTTATTCCTTTATGTATTTGTTGGTGTTTCTATTATCGTGACTTACTTGTCTATGGCTTGAGTTTACTTGGGACAAAGCTTGTTCATAATACCAGTACAATTCCAGTGTACTGACGTCCCTTTTCCCGGGGGCGCTACATCCGTGTTATGATTGTAGGTGGATCCGTAGCAGGTACTTCAGTTCATTGGCAGTAGCACTCCTTTATCTTCCACTGGCCGTTTTTGTGAGCCTCTTTTCTCTCGGGGCCCTGCGTGGCTCATGCCACCTCTATTTTGGCGTCTTATTTTGGTTTTGTGTAAGGTATAGCCAGAGCCTTGTTACCGGCAAGTATTGTATTATCCCTGTCATATCTTAGAGGCTCCGTAGACAGAAAACGTGGGATTATGGACTTATGTAGATATATGTTGGGCCTTGTAAGTTGTAAATTTGTTAAGTAATTAAGCATGTTGTGAATGTTTGAAAAAGTGTGATTTCAATTATAAAACTACTTAATCCTTTGGTTAATAAGTGATGAAAAATACAGGGGTAACACGTGGGTTAGGAAAGGCACCCAGGTCCGCTTGACTGGGGCTACCCGATCGGGCACCGGTCATGTCCCTCGATTTGGGGCGTGACATCTGGACCATTCAATAAGCTGTGAATATTGTTCGGGGGCTCCCGGACACGATACTGAGAAATGTTGGAAGTTGAAGACTGCCGTGCAAGATCTTATTGACACAAATAGGATCGAGGTTCAGGCACCAGAGGCGCCCAACATCAATCAGAACCCGTTGCCGGCGCACCATGAGGCCCATATGATCGAACTAGTGCACGAAGGAGGGGAGCTCAAGAAACCCTCACAAACAGTAATGATGATCCGTGCCAGCCCAAAAGAAAAGTCGACCTGTGGAAAAGCAGTGGTACAGTTGGAAAGGATAGACAGCAAGCCAGTGGTGGTGATGGGGAAGAGTTCGTCTGTTGCTGCAAAGAAGCTAGAGTCAGTCAAGGTAGTGCTGCAGGGAGTATCAAGCACACATGTGGTAGTTGTGAAGGGGGTCCATATAGAACCAGTTGTTATCAGGCCAGTAAAGCAGTCTCCGATAATTAGTGAGAAAGTCGTGCCATGGAACTACAATCAAGTGACGGTGATACATAAGGGAAAGGAAGTTGTGGAAGAAGTATGTAAGGCCCAGGGGATAACTCGTTCGGGAAGGTGTTTTGCTCCCGTAGAGTTAAGAAGGGCAAATCCTGTAGCAATAAAGAAGCCAGTAACGGAGGAGGAGGCGGAGGAGTTTTTGAAGAAGATGAAGGCACAAGATTACTCCATTGTGGAGCAGTTGAGGAAAACCCCGGCACAGATCTCATTACTATCATTACTAGTCCATTCTGACGAGCACCGCCGGGCATTGATGAAAATTCTGAATGAAGCCCATGTGCCGGAAAAGATCTCTGTGAACCATCTAGAGAAAATAGCAAACAAAATTTTTGAGGTGAACCGGGTGACATTTTCTGATGATGAGTTGCCCGTGGAAGGTACAGAGCATAATAGAGCTCTCTATTTGACCGTGAAATGTGAAGACTTGGTAGTCACTCAAGTATTGATCGATAATAGGTCTAGTGCCAATATTTTCTCATTGTCCACCTTGAACAAGCTGAGGGTTGATAACGACAGAATTCACAAGAACAACATCTGCGTTCGAGGGTTTGATGGTGGTGGTACAAACACAGTGGGTGACATCATACTTGAATTGACAATTGGCCCAGTCGAGTTTACCATGGAGTTTCAGGTGTTAGACGTTGCAGTGTCGTATAATCTTCTGTTGGGGTGACCATGGATTCACGCTGCCAAAGCAGTACCTTCTACCTTACATCAAATAGTCGAGTTCGAGTGGGATAGACAAGAGATCGTAGTGCATGGGGAAGACAACACATACGCCATAAGTGATGCCATCATACCCTTCATAGAGACTGATGATGACAAGGGGCCGTGGGTTTACCAGGTTTTCGATACGGTTTCAGTGGACAAAGTTCCTGAGGGTGAAAACATTCCACTTCCCCGAATAGCGGCTGCAGTTGTCATGATGGCCTCAGAGATGTTAAAGAACGGGTTTGTGCCAGGCAAAGGTTTAGGGGTTGATCTTCAGGGTATTATTCAACCGGTTTCTTTGCCCAAGAATTTGGATACATTTGGACTGGGGTTCAAGCCCACAGCGGCGGATGTGCGATGGGCCAAGAGATGAAGAAAAGGGCATGGGTCCTTCCCAAGCCAATCCCACGCTTGTCCCGATCTTTTGTCAGGCCAAGCATCAAAAGGCAATTGCTATCCCAGGTTACAGGGCCACTAATTGGTGTAAATGGAGATTTAGATGAAGGTTTTGAAAGATTATTCGCTGAAGTCAACATGGTATAAGCTGGGGAAGGATCCAGCAAGGCAGATGTGCGGTTTGTAGGGTCTAAGGCCAAGGTCAACAATTGAATGGCCACTCCTCTGCCCATGCGGAGGGAGTTTTGGTAGTAGGCTTTGATTTTTCCTTCATGTTTAGCTGGATTATTCCAGGGTTGTAATCCAGTTTTCTTTTATTTTGTACTCATCAAAAGTGTGAAACCTTGTTATCCCGTACTTCAATCAATGAAAGTTTCTTCTTTACTCTTTATTTTGTTTTAATTTTGTTTTCTTCTTTCCTTTTCTGAACAGTTCTCTTTATACTAGTCTTATGACATGGCATGCACGACGGATCTTCAACCTAGTCTAAAAAATAATCTAATTCCAAACTGGTAGAGCAAGAGGTAGAATATGATGATGAGTCGGAATATGATGAGGATGAAGACTTCGAGGAAATTAACAGAGAGTCAATCCAATTTGAAGAGAAAGCCAAGCCCAACTTAAATGACACGGAAGCCATTAATCTGGGGGATTCAGATGACATTCGGTAAACTAAAATAAGCATCCACATTGAATCGAACATCAAGGAAGAATTAATCAAAGCACTTGTTGAGTTCAAGGATGTTTTTGCATGGTCATACGACGACATACCGGGTTTGAGCACCGATTTAGTGGTTCACAAGTTACCCACTGACCCGGCATGTCCTCCAGTCAAGCAGAAATTGAGGAAGTTCAAAACAAACATGAGTGTGAAGATTAAGGAAGAAGTAACCAATCAGCTGAATGCAAAGGTTATTCGGGTCACTCGATATCCTGATTGGTTGGCTAATGTGGTGCCAGTGCCGAAGAAAGAAGGAAAAATCCGGGTATGTGTCGACTACCGCAATTTGAATAGAGTGATCCCAAAGGATAACTTTCCGTTACCCAACATCCATATCTTGATTGATAATTGTGCCAAGCGTGAGATTGGGTCTTTTGTGGATTTACTATGCTAGGTATCATCAGATTTTGATGGACGAGGAAGATGCAGAGAAAACGACTTTCATCACGCTGTGGGGAACTTATTGCTATCGGGTAATGCCATTCGGTTTGAAGAATGCTGGAGCAACGTACATGAGGGCAATGACTACTGTGTTTCATGATATGATACACAAAGAGATTGAGGTATACGTGGATGATGTGATTATAAAGTCCAAGCGGCAGGCAGACCACGTATAAGACCTAAGGAAGTTTTTTCGAAGACTTCAAAGGTATGATATTAAGCTCAACCCTGCAAAATATGCATTTGGTGTTCCATCTAGAAAGCTGTTGGGATTCATAGTCAGTCGGCGAGGCATTGAGTTAGAGACCCGTCAAAGATCAAATCCATTCAGGAATTGCCACCTCCAAAGAATAAAACAGAAGTAATGAGTCTGTTAGGAAGGTTGAATTATATCAGCAGGTTTATCGCTCAACTTACGACGACTTGTGAACCCATTTTTCGGCTACTGAAGAAAGATGCCGTGGTAGAATGGACCATGGAATGTCAGGAAGCATTTGACCAGATCAAAGGGTATTTATCAAATCCACCTGTGTTAGTTCCACCCGAGCCAGGAGACCGTTGATTCTCTACCTGACGGTCCTGGAGAATTCATTTGGTTGTGTAATGGCCTCAGCAAGAAGTTTACGGTTTATGAGGTTAAGTACACTCAACTTGAGAAGACATGTTGCGCCCTAACTTGGGTGGCACAGAAGTTGAATCATTATTTGTCATCTTATACTACTTACCTCATATCTCATCTGGACCCATTGAAGTATATTTTCCAAAAGCCTATGCCCACAGGGAGATTGGCGAAATGGAAAATATTACTCACAGAATTCGACATCATCTATGTGACAAGGACGACAATGAAAGCCCAAGCATTGGCCGATCATTTGGACGAGAATCCGTTGATGAAGAATATGAGCCATTGAGGACGTATTTTCCTGATGAAGAAGTGATGCATGTCGACGAGTTGGAGTTGAGTGAAGAACTAGGATGGAAGCTTTTCTTTGATGGGGCTGCAAATGCGAAGGGAGTTGGAATATGAGCGGTACTTATTTCCGAAATAGGGCAGCATTATCCTGTTACGGCTCAGCTACATTTCTATTGTACCAACAACATGGCTAAGTATGAGGCATGCATTTTGGGCTTGTGGTTAGCTGCGGACATGGATGTCTAGGATGTTTTGGTCTTGGGAGACTCGGACCTCCTGGTACATCAAATTCAAGGTGAATGGGAAATGCGGGATTTGAAGCTCATACCATATCGACAATGTTTGCATGATCTATGTCAACGTTTTCGACCAGTGGAGTTTAAGCATATCCCAAGAGTTCATAATGAGGTTGCCGATGCTTTGGCTACCTTAGCATCAATGTTGCATCACCCAGACAAAATTCATGTTGACAACATGCTTATTGTAACATAATAGAGGAAGAAATGGATGGCGAGCCATGGTTCTATGACATCAAGGAGTACCTCAGGATGGGGATATACACGAAGCAGGCCACCGGAGATCAGAAGAGAGCCATTCGGCGATTGGCATATGGATTTTTCCTCAGTGGAGGAGTGTTGTACAAAAGAACACCGGACTTGGGGTTGCTGAGATGTATAGATGCTAGTCAAGCCGCGACAGTTATGGCAGAGGTACATTCTGGAGTTTGTGGGCCACATATGGGTGGATATGTATTGGCGAAGAAGATTCTTCGAGCGGGGTATTATTGGCTCACTATGGAGCGTGATTGTATCAGTTTCATGCGGAAATGCCATCAGTGCCAGATACACGGAGATCTAATTCATTCTCCGCCCATAGAATTACACACAATGTCAGCACCATGGCCCTTTGTTGCATGGGGCATGGATGTCATTGGACCCATCGAGCCGGCAGCTTCCAATGATTATAGTTTCATTCTGGTAGCCATCGATTATTTCACCAAGTGGGTCGAAGCTAAAACTTTCAAGTCAGTAACCAAAAAAGCAGTGGTGGATTTTGTTCATTCCCATATCATCTGTAGATTTGGGATCCCAAAGGTGATAATCACGGATAATGGTGCTAATCTTAACAGCAATTTGATGAAAGAAGTATGTAAACAGTTTAAGATTACACACCGTAATTCCACCCCATATCGTCCCAAAGCGAATGGAGCGGTCGAGGCAGCCAACAAGAATATAAAGAAGATATTGAGGAAAATGGTAGAAGGGTCCAGACAATGGCACGAAAAGTTACCATTTGCATTGTTGGGTTATTGCACTACTGTTCGTACTTCAGTAGGTGCAACTCCTTATTTGTTGATATACAGAACCGAAGCAGTGATACCATCAGAAATCGAAATTCCGTCTCTCCGAATTGTCGCTAAGGGTGAGATTGATGATGATGAGTGGGTCAAAGCCCGATGGGAGCAATTGAGTTTGATCGATGAAAAGAAATTGGCAGTAGTGTGTCATGGACAATTATATCAAAAGAGGATAGCAAGAGCATACAATAAGAAGGTGCGTCCCAGGAAATTTGAAGTAGGGCATCAAGTGTTGAAACGGATCCTTCCACATCAGGCCGAAGCAAAGGGCAAGTTCGCCCCGAACTGGAAAGGACCCTTTATTATGACCAGAGTGCTATCCAATGGCGCTTTATGCTTGACAGATGTCGAAGGAAGATGTATCGACATGACTATCAATTCTGATGCAGTCAAGAGATATTATGTATGATTTCTTTGATTGTAATTGTCGCTTGTTTGTTTGTTTGTACTTGGCATTTATCGGAGAATGAAATGACGGAGGCAATTTGTTCTTCTATCCAAACACTTTAACCTTTGTCTCCCCTTTTGAGCCTTATTTATTCTTTCATACCCCTCTCTTGGAATCGGTAATAAAATTGGAAAAAAAAGAAAAAAAAGAGAAAAGAAAAAAAAAACAACAAAACGAAAGAAAAGTCACAAGAAAGAAAACAAAGGAATAGTGGGAACTATGTTTGACCTGATTCCTCGAAGAGGATACGTAGGCGCCTCACGGATCGGTCATAGCGTAATAAAAGTCCAAAGATCCCCAAGCAAGAAACTGGGCAGAAGTTATGTTTTTAAGTTTCGGGAAAGAAACTTGATTCTAAGAGTTGTAACATTTTTACTTATCAAAATTATTTTAAAACTCGTGATACCCTTTTCTTTTAAGCTATATACCAAGAATTTCAATCCCCAGCTGATGTCCAAAAGACCTCCCGATCAGTATCCCAGAAGTACCAAGTCAAGCAAATGGAAGTCAGGAATAACACTCTGATCCCCAACGGAAAGAGGATCACAAGCTGAAGAGAATTGATTGCCAAAGAATCCTCAGCAGAGAGAGTCTTATCGGTAACACTCCAATCCCCAATTGAGAAAGATAAAATGAGAGAGTCTTATCGGTGAAAACCTTCACAGACACCATAAGGTGATGGAAGTTGAGAGAAATAAAATGAGAGAGTCTTATCGGTGAAAACCTTCACGGGCACCATAAGGCGACGTCAGATGAGAGAAATGAGAGAGTCTTATTAGTGAAAACCCCTCGATGGGAACTATGAGGCGACAAGGAGTTAAAAGGGGGCAAACAAGATAAGATCGACAGAAAGGATCCGCCGAGGCATCAAGCAGAACAAGTAATTGGTTCGGCAAAAGAGTTGGGTTCGGGGCCTTTAAAATGCAAAGTAAGGCCATCAGAAAGATTGATTGATATAAATAGACTGGGTTGTTGAATCCAGAATGCACGACATGATCATTGGGATCGGCTACACCATCCAGATAAGTTATTTTCCTTTTTCTTCCCCCAGCAGTTGTTCAGAAAGATTTTTCTTTTTCTATCTTTTAAAAATCATCATTTTCGTTTCTTTTGTTTGAGATTTTTCAATAAGTAGTTTGTTTTTTTAGAAGGATTTTCAGAGCTTACTACAAGTTTCCAATATAGTGCAAAACAAAAATGTGGATAGGACAATCCCAAGATAATACAACGGAACGAGAAATACGTTTGTTGCAAGGCCAAAATGATGGATTGGTCTAGGATTTTGGGGAAATTATAGAGCGAAGGTGAGAAAACAACATTTGAGAAGTTGGTGGAAAAGGAATCATCAAGAAGGTAGGAGGTTATCGGCTAAGTCGTTGTAAGAGCAAGAGGAATATCAGCCCCAAGAATATCATCCCCTGTAGATAACATCATCCCCATCAAGTCTTGATAGAATAATGGAACGCAGAGCAGGGAAGGAGAAAAGGAAAAACCATCCCTAGCAGGAGTGGCACAACCATTCACCATGTTTTAAACTAACAAATTTTCTTTGATTTGAAGCAGGTAAAGGAAACAACATTGATGGCGGAAAGGCATTCCACAAGTAAGATTATCAAACTGGGGCAGAAAATTTTCCTTTTATTTTGAATATTTTCTGGAAGTCAGGTATCCACTTGGAGAAGAAGAAAGAAAACACCAGCTTTAAGTAAAATGGTCTTGGAAGAAGAAAGATAATATCAGTCTTAAGGGAAGTGGTCTTTGAACCAGTGTTATCCCTAGCAGTGTTAAAAGGAGGAAAACAACAAGTTTTAAGGAAGGAAGTTGTATCTCCAGCGGACAGAACAAAAGTTTAAATATTGATGTCGAGAGCACACCCGTATAACAGAGGAATACATTTCAAGTTTAAAGATTGAAGTCGGGAGCCCGCCCATATAACAGAGGAATACATTTTAAGTAGAAGATTGAAGTCGGGAGCCCGCCCGTATAACAGAGGAATACATTTTAAGTTGAAGATTGAAGTCGGGAGCCCTCCCGTATAACAGAGGAATACATTTTAAGTTGAAGATTGAAGTCGGGAGCCCACCCATATAACAGAGGAATATATTTTAAGTTTAAAGATTAAAGTCGGGAGCTCGCCCGTATAACAGAAGAATACATTTTAAGTTTAAAGATTAAAGTCGGGAGCCCGCCCGTAGAACAGAGGAATACATTTCAAGTTTGAAGATTGAAGTCGGGAGCTCGCCCGTATAACAGAGGAATATAGTTCAAGTTTGAAGATTGAAGTCGGGAGCCCGCCCGTATAACAGAGGAATACATTTGAAGTTGAAGATTAAAGTCGGGAGCCCGCCCGTATAACAGAGGAATACATTTTAAGTTGAAGATTGAAGTCGGGAGCCCGCCCGTATAACAGAGGAATACATTTTAAGTTGAAGATTGAAGTCGGGAGCCCGCCCGTATAACAGAGGAATACAGTTTAAGTTGAAGATTGAAGTCGGGAGCCTACCCGTATAATAGAGGAATACATTTTCAAGTTGAAGATTGAAATCGGGAGCCCGCCCGTAGAACAGAGGAATACATTTCAAGTTAAAGATTGAAATCGGGAGCCCGCCCGTAGAACAGAGGAATACATTTCAAGTTTGAAGATTGAAGTCGGGAGCCCACCCGTATAACAGAGGAATACATTTTAAGTTGAAGGCTGAAGTCGGGAGCCCGCCCGTGTAACAGAGGAATATATTTTGATTTGAAGATTGAAGTCAGGAGCCCGCCCGTATAACAGAGGAATATATTAAATTGAAAATTGAAGTTGGGAGCCCGCCCGTATAACAGAGGAATACATTTTGAGTTGAAGTCAGTAAAGCGGAGGATTACAAGAAGATCCCCATGCATAAATCCAAATTCAGCAATCAGAAGGGAGGTAACAGTGTTCAGAAGAAGGCAGTTCAAGCTCCGAAGGAAAATGATTAGAAGCTCAAAAGAAGGAAATAAGCAGTTCAGGTTCGGCCATCAAACAGAGGCCGACGATGTCAAGACAGAAATAAAGAAACATCAGAGGAAGCAAGCCAACAAGAAAGCAAGGCGACAAGAGCAAGCCTGAAAATTTAGATAAGATTTTGTAATTCATAGACTAGTTTAGTCTAGCTTCTTATTTTTCGTTTTAGCCTGGTGTAATAAGGAGGTCGGTAAGCAGTAGCAGTAGCAGCAACAGTAGTAACAGCAAAAGCACAGTTCCACGGTAGTGCCAGCTATCAAAACTTCACAAACTACATTGACCTGATTCCTTTTTAGCTAAGGATATGTAGGAAACCTTTTGAAGCAGAGGTTCTGTCAAATCTTTCAAAAATGCTTCACACAGAGTACTCGAACGGGCAAAAATCACTCGTATCCGCTCACTTTATCTTTGCACGAAAACTCTTTATGTTTACGGGCAAAGAGGGGCAGCTGTGAGCACGTGATTTTTGCCTCACATGAATTACTCCCACAAAATCAAAACAAAAATGTTTGTTTTATTATGTGAAATTCTTGTGATATTTTTTGGTAATTGTTTGCGTTTGTATGTGCGTGATTATGTGTGTTTAAATTAATAGAAAATACAAAATATGTTGTAATTGTATTTTACAAGTTAATAAATATTTTTGAGTTAGTTAATAACCAAACGTTTTAGAAAAATGATGAAAAATAATATACTTTGCATTTTTAGGATTTAATGTCAAATTGTATGATTTTATTTTAATTGTGTGTGTTGATTGTTATTAGGAATTAACTAATATTTATGATTTGGTTTATAATTTAATTTAGAAATAAGAGAAAATGTAGAAAAAAACAAAAATAGGAAGAAAATCGGACTGGGCCGTTTTAATTGACCAAAGTCCAGGCCCAAAACACTGTCTTTACCCGGTCCAAGCCAGCTAATCTCAGAGACGTCCAAAGGACGTCGTTTAGTCGCATTAAATCTCAGCCATTCAATCCACATCAATCCAACGGCCCTCATCCCGTCTCCCAAACCCGTCTTCAGGCCCGATCCATTCCCACGCCCGGTCCGCCCCCTCATTAAACCAAACGACACCGTTTACCCTCCCCTGTTCAATCTGGATCGTTGGTTCCATTTGATTCAACGGTCTGGATTGATCCCATAATCTAGTATATAAGCCTAATCTCCTACCCAACCCCCCCAATCCAACCCCCATCTCCGTCTCTAACATTCAGAGACACCCTAAATAACCTCCGCCTCACACCACCGTCGACCGCCCGTCGGAAATCGCCTACGGCGGCGGTCGACGGCCAAACAACCCCATCTTTACACCACAGCCTCCCCTCGACCTCCCCATTCCAAATCCCCACTCTATCATTCTCGAATCATCCCCAAGTTCTTCGAATATTAGATCGAAGAACTGACCCAAACCTCACCTCCTCTGTGTGACACCAATTTAACACCATACCTCCACGGGGCCTCCCTCACTAATAAAATGACTTCGGGTCCCTTCGAATCCCAATCCCCCTCCTCGAATTTCAATTTTTAGCCAAGAATCCTAGCGCCACCATAAGATCCTTTGGTGGCGGCGCCAACCCTAAATCTTTCCCAAGTCACACCCCTGAACCACCAGGCCACCCTCTTCCCAAAATCCATATTAATTTTGCTCGAATAATAGCAGAACTCATCGAATTTTAATTCGATTGAACGAGCCTAGAAGAACCAAAAGAATTTGAGGTCACAACTGACCTTAGTCAAGTGTTCTCAGTCAAGAACACTCGATTAAGTCAATTTTGGCCTCAAAAGCTCGAGTCAAGTCTCCGACTAAGAGCAGAGTTCATGTGGTTTCTGATTTCTGAGGTATTGTCCTCTCTTTTCTTTTATTTTGTTGTTTGTTATTGCTTATCTAATATAAATGTCATTGTAATTTATCATTTTTGTCAATTATGTTTTTTTCTTTTCTTTTCTTCTTCCTTCTCCAACGGACCTTTTTCTGGTCCAATTTTCATCACTGAGTCGTTAATATATCTATTAGGCTGTTTGAACCAATTGAATATGTTTTATCCTTTAGTTTAATTTTTAACGTCAGTGTCCGTAATGTTCTATTGTGATTACTCATGTGATTTGTTTGGTGTTACCACTGGTTCAAATGGCTTCATTTTTTTAGTGTTGTTTGTCTTTCTTCTCTTTGTTGTTCATCATTGAATATGAGTTCAGTTTGTTTTTTGTTCAGAGTACATTACAGTGTTCATACATTTTGTTTAGTTCAGAATCGTGTTAGTTTGTTTCCTGAATTTTTATCTCTGTTTTGGTATTTATTTAACCTGAATCGATTTTCGAACTTGAACTGTAATTTGAGTTTCATGAATTATGTCCAAATGTTTGTTCTGATTGAATCCAGCCTTATTGAGTTATCCCAATATGATTGATTAGGAATTAACCTAGTTTCTCTTATTAGGTGTATTGGTTATAGCTGTTGTAGTTTAGTTGATTGATTAGGGAGGTTGGGTAAGACATTAATTTTAGTAGTTTCAGGGGATAGTTTAAGGGGTAGTTTGGGGAATTGGATCACACAAATAAGTGTTTGAGGGGGCTGCTAAAGGACTGATTAGAAACATTTCTAAGTGGAAACATTCCTTAGTGGAAGTTCCACTAAATGTTGATTTTAGGGGATTAAAATGGTGCACTAATGAATAAAATAAAAAGGTACTAGGATAATGGGTTAATTAAAAATTAAAAATGTAATATTGATAGTGATAAGTCCATTAATGGTAAGCCTATTAAAGGGGCTGGAAATCAGAATAAAAGGAGAGCTTAGACACTTACACACATATTGAGAGTACACTCTGAAAATCTAAAAGAAAAAAAACATATACTGAAACACAGATTGAGTGTTGAGGAGAGCTTTGAAAATACAAGTGTTGAGAGCTTTAAGTCTAAGACAACATTTTTAAAACTTCGGATCAGTCTATTTGAGTGTATAACTGGGCACTGCTTCATTGGAATTTTGGGTCCAAATTTGGTTTAATTCTAGTTCTGCCTGGGGTGTTTGTGTTGCTGTTTGGGTTTTGCTGGTTTCATATTGTTCCTGGGCTTGGTCTGTTGCTGGTGTTGCTGTTATATTTGCTGCGTTGGCATTTAAAAGCTTGTCTCACATTGGTGTTGCCTCTGCTGTTTGTTACTGCTGCTGCTGACCTTTGTTTCTTCTTCATCTTTATTCTAAATACCAGGGACACAGCTGTAACCTTGGCAATTGTAAGCTGAAATCACATAGAATGATTATATGAAGATATTGAAGCATATTAGACTAAGCTGTATTCCTAAGTCATGTAGTAAAGCACTTAAGTCATGAATGTGTGTATGTTTCTGTTGGATTTTTGTAATAATTGGACTGCATTGTTAAATGTGAAGCAATTTTTCTTTCTCTTCTGTTAAGAACAAGTAGTAGCCTACTTCATGATTAACCTAATGGAATGGATGGATTAGTTTCAGTTGATGTCCGTCAGTTATTGCACAAGGTTGTTCAAAAAGAAATGACTTAGAAACTTGGGAAAGCTTTTAAAAGTTTGGTTATCATTTTTACTCCATGTATAAACAGCATTTGGCCTAACTATTTCGAATAGATGTGAGATCCCATAGGGTGGAGGCTTCAAATTCAAATAACTAATCAGTTGAGTTTATCTACAAATTAGGTAGAAGGTATAATTGGAGTTTTATAGTTGCAGGCATATATAAGTTTGTTAAGTTTGAATAAGCATCTTGAACTAAGTAAAAATGGGAAAGTAATTTGGCCATGTAGAGTTAACCTTGTAGTTTTGATAAAAATCCAAAAATAAGGACTTCATTCGATAATTTTATTCATTGTAAGATGGTTAATGCCCTTGTACCAATATAGAGTAACTTTGAAAAGTATTTAGATAGTTAAGTCTTGGTTTTATTTGGTTAATGGATTAGCCTACTTGCAAAATTTTGGGCCTTAGCGTTCTAGTGAACGGCTCAGGTCCAATCTGATTCATGTGTTCATGTGGGCCTGGACCAAGGCCTGCTACTGGCCACCCTTTCACGTAGCCCCGAATGCAATTTTTCCTGTGGTCGGTGTTAAATCCGATAATTAATTAACTAGGGCTATTTTCTTTATTCTTAGAGACAAAAAATATAAAAAATCGTAGTCGCTTTTAGGTTTACCTTTTAAAACAGTGAATGAGATGAGCCTCGTCGAACAAAGTACAATTAAATTGCAGGGCCTTCAATAAATAGTTATTAAAATACTTAGATTTCGGGACGAGCTATTTAGCAAATTTCACAGCCTCCCTAAAAAATAATTATGCGTTAGTATCTTTAGGCGCGTATTTAATAATATTACCTTCCTAAATTCGGGTGTGCATTTCATGCGACCCAAATCCAAATCACAAAACGTTGATTAAATATGTCGAGGATCCGAGTGCATTTCATGTGACATGATCCAAAAATATATTTTAAACGATGTTCAATTCCTTAAAAAATATTGAAAAGCGGTTAAAATTTAAAATTTGCACATAAAAGCATGTTTTAAAATCAGATAAATAAGCCGAATATGATAGTTAAGCGACCGTGCTAGAACCACAGAACTCGGGAATGCCTAATACCTTCTCCCGGGTTAACAAAATTCCTTATCCGAATTTCTGATTTGTAGACTATAATCAGGAGTCAACTTTTTCCTCGATTCGGGATTCAAATCGGTGACTTGGGACACCCTAAATCTCTCAAGTGGCGACTCCATTTCTTTATAACTAATCCTGTTTCGATTGTCCTTTAATTGGAAAAACTCCCTTTACCTCCCTTCGGGGATGCGGTATCGTAAAAAGGAGGTGTGACAAGGCTCATACTATAGTACACACTAAAGAATGGGAGGAAGATGAAGAAAGTGTGGGGTCATCATATCATATCACCATTTATGATAAACATAATGCTTCATCTTATACGGAAGTCGAGGAAAAGTGCCTCGATATTCATGTATGTCATCACATATCTTTCAATGATGGTGATCCTCAAGAGGATGAAGATGCTAAATATGCACTACCAGAGCTTGAAAAAGGGGTGAAGACAACGGTTGATGCACTAAAAGAAGTCAATCTCGGAGTAGTTGAATATCCAAAGCCCACATATAAAAGTGACTTTCTAACTGGTGATAAAAAGAGAAAATATATTAATCTACTTAAGGAGTTCAAAAATGTATTTGCTTAGAGCTACAAAGAATGCCATGTTTAGACCCCAAGGTGGTTGTTCATCATCTTGCTGTCAAACGAGGTGCTCGTACTGTAAAGCAAGCACAACGTCACTTTAGACCTGAACTTGTTCCCTTGATTGCAACCGAAGTTAACAAGCTTATTGAGATGGTTTTGTTCGTAAAGTTAAATATCCTACATGGATTTAAAGCATCGTCCCTGTAAGAAATAAGAATGGCCAAATCCGAGTTTGTGTTGACTTTAGAGACCTAAATAATGCTTGTCCTAAGGATGAATTTCCTCTTCCTATCCCTAAGCTCATGATTGATGCAACAACTAGATACGAGGCGATGTCTTTCATGGATAGTTCATCTGGATATAATCAAATTTGCATGGCACTGAAAGACAAAGAACTTACTGCCTTTTGCACCCCTAAACGTATATACTGCTACAAGGTAATGCCTTTTGGTTTGAAGAATGCTGGTGCTATATATCAACGTGCCATGAAAAATATTTTTGATGACATTCTTCATAAATATGTGGAGTGTTATGTTGATGACTTGGTGGTAAAGTCTAGGAAGAAAGATGGTCACTTGCAAGATTTGAGGACGGTATTTGAACAACTTCAGAGATACCAACTCAGAATGAATTCGTTGAAGTGCGCTTTTGGACTTACTTGTAGGAAGTTCCTTGGTTTTATTGTTCGACATCGAGGTATCGAAATTTATCAAGCTAAGGTGGATATTATCTTGAAAATGCCCGAGCCTAAGGATATTCATGAATTAAAAGCTTGCAGGGTAAGTTGGCATATCTTAGAAGATTTATTTTGAATCTAGCTGGAAGATGCCAAACATTTAGTCACCTCATGAAGAAAAGGGTTCCTTTTGAATGGGACCAAGCTTGCAGAAATGCTTTTGAAAGCAGTAAGTCTTATCTGATGAAACCTCCAGTACGGGCAGCCCCCATACTTGGAAAGCCATTAATATTATACATTTCAACACATGAAAGGTCAGTAGGAGCACTTCTCGCTCAAGGAAACAATGAAGGTAAAGAAAATGCACTTTATTACTTGTGTAGGATGATGACACTAAATGAGCTCAAGTATTCTCCTATTGAGAGGTTATGTTTGGCACTTGTCTTCTCTATTTAAAAGCTAAAGCATTACTTCCAAGCTCATGTTATGTGACTCATCTCAAGAGTGAACCCTATCAAGTTTGTCATGTCTAAACTAGTCCTAAGTAATCGATTAGCAAGGTGGTACCTCCAATTTCAAAAATTTGAAATCGTGTATGTTCCTTAAAAGGTAGTAAAAGGACAAGCATTAGCAGACTTCCTAGCTGACCATCCGATTCTAGATAATTGGGAGTTGTCTGATGAATTGCTTGATGAAGATGCAATGGTCATAGAAATTCAACCTCTTTTGAAGATGTATTTTGATGGTGCTGCACATCGTGAAGGAGCTGGTGCTGGAATAGTATTTATCACTTCTCAAGGAGAAGTTTTGCCTTATTCTTTCACTCTGGCACAACGGTGCTCTAATAACATTGCTGAATATCAAGCGCTCATACTTGAGCTTGAAATAGCTGTGGATATCGAACAATTACAATTACAAGTTTTGGAGATTCCAGGTTAGTGATCAATCAGATTTTGGGTAGCTATGAGGTCAAGAAGCCAGAGTTGGTGCCATATCACAAATATGCTCAAAGATTGGTAAGTTGGCTTTGAGAGGTAACTATTCAACACACGCCCAGAAAGGAAAATAAGAGATCTGATGCATTAGAAGCCTTACCTTCTAAATTATCTTTACCTGATCAGACATAAGTAGTTGTTTGTCAAAGATGGGTAGTTCCTCCACCAAATGACTATGAGGAAGAAAAAAGCAAAGTTGAGCATATTGCTTCCGTTCTTGAGGTTGAAATTGAAGATTGGCAACAACCGTTAATTGATTATCTTTATTTTGGGATATCCGATTGAGATTCTGTTCCGTCGAGGTTCCAGTATGTGGTCTTATTATTACATCAAAAATCAAAATTGAAAAGACTAACTAAGCCTACCAGCTATGAGTTACAAGATTCTTATCTATGAGTCTTCCGAAGCTTGATCTTGAGTCCTGAATGATTCTTCATGCGAACTTTAGATTTGAACCTTGGCGCTTGCTAGTTGCAGGTGCTAGTTGATTCTTCTTCAACTTTTTCAGATGCAGAGCTTGTGACTTCAATTACGTCTTAAGCAGTCCACATATTTTCTCCGCTTCTGCACTTTGGATTCAATTTTTTTTATTCCTGATTGAGACTTCTTTTTGGTTATCTCGAACCCCTGTTGAAACGCATTCTTGAGGCGAGCTTCCGCTACTTCTTACTTGCATTGATTTCTAAAATGACTTCCCTTGTTCTCCGGGTGGGTGCCTGCTACTGATTTGAAACTTGAAGTGACTCTGAAATAAATTCCCTTGTTCTCCAGGTGGGCGCCTGATACTGCAGCAAAACCGACAAAAAAAAGAAACTTTTCTTCCCCAGTTTGCACTAGAAATTTTTGTTAGTTGTTAGTAGAACTATAAACCACCTATGCTACTGATGAAAGAAAAAATTGAAGACTCGACTAGGATGTGCATCTCGTGTGAGTAAAATCAAGAAAATTTCGGACCAAACTAAGAAGTGCGTCTCCTAAATTTGAGACTGAGCTTGCGGAAAGCTATAAACTAAGCTTGACTAAAGTAAAATTGACCTTATTCTCTAGCGGGACCCCTAATGCCAAGAAAACTAAAAATTGCCCTTTTTTTTTAAAATCTAGACTTCCCTTTTTCTTTTCAAATTATCCTAGGAGAAAATTCATCAGATTAGGTTCTCTATCTTAGGAGAAAGATTCATCGGACTAAGATTTCTATACTAGGAGAAAGATTCATCAGACTAAGATTTTGATCCTAGGAGAAAATTCATCGAACTAGGTCTTTTTTTTATATCTTAAGAGAAAGATTCATCAGACTAAGATTTCTATCCTAGGAGAAAGTTCATCAGACTAGGTCTTCTATCTTAGGAGAAAGATTCATCAGACTAAGACTTTCATCCTCGGAGAAAGTTCATCAAACTAGGTCTTTTTTATGTTATCTTAGGAGAAAGATTCACCAGACTAAGATTTCTATCATAGGAGAAAGTTCATCAGACTAGGTCTTCTATCTTAGGAGAAAAATTCATCAGACTAAGATTTCAATCTTAGGAGAAAGTTCATCAGACTAGGTCTTCTATCTTAGGAGAAAAATTCATCAGACTAAGATTTTGATCCTAGGAGAAGGTTCATCAAACTAAGTCTTTTTTTTTTGGTATCTTAGGAGAAAGATTCATCAGACTAAGATTTCTATCCTAAGAGAAAGTTCATCAGACTAAGTCTTCTATCTTAGGACAAAAATTCATCAGACTAAGATTTTCATCCTAGGAGAAAATCATCACACTAGGTCTCTTTTTTTGTATCGTAGGAGAAAGATTTATCAAACTAAGACTTCGATCCTTGGAGAAAGTCATCGGACTAGGTCTTCTATCTTAGGAGAAAGCTTCATCAGACTAAGATTTCTATTGGGAGGAAAATCCATCAGACTAGGACTTTTATCCTAGGAGGAAAAATATGAAGAGCAATGGCAAAATTTATGCACATCAGCAAGATAAATAATGGGAAAGATCTAAAAAACTTCCCTTTGTCGGCTCTCTCTTTTCTTTTATTTCTTTATTTTTTTTTCATTTTTCATCTGTCCCAACCTGGTTCACCCTCTGTGAACCATCGTGACGACACCTAATCTCTACGACTAGGTAAGCCTAAATTGCGGAAGAAAACCAAATTTGCGAAAGTAAAATAATTTAAAGCAAAAATAAAGTAATAAACAGTGTTTCAAAAGTGTCGCTCGGCGTACACAGTATTAATCTCTCAAAACCAATACATAATCCAAGACCCGAAAACCCACAAATCACAAGCTAAGAAAGTACTACATACATCTAACTCCAGAACATCTAACAAGAACAGAAATACATAAGGGCTAATACTAAACAACAAGAATAGAGAGGGACTCCTCGGTCTGCAGACGTGGCAGATATACCTCGAAGTCGCTATATCAGTCGCCTCGCCTCAAGGATGATAGGACTGAGTCGAAGTACCTGGATCTGCACATGAAAAACATGCACAGAAAGGGCATTAGAACACCACAACGGTACTTAGTAAGTGCCAAGCCTAACCTCAGTTGAGTAGTGATGAGGAAGGTCAGGGCCCTCTGAGGTTAAATAAAAGATATAGTTCGACAGTGTAGAACAGAGCAGTATAAATGAGTACAACAGTAAAAGTAACAGATGATATAAAGAACATCAACAACTAAATAGAGGCAACGTAAACACAGCAGGAAAATACAACTCAATACCAATAATATCAATCGGGGACCTTCCTGTAATCCCAAATATACATATCCAATAAGTCTTTCGGCATACTGTCCCATAGTCCAGCTCTAGTACATGGGGATCTACCGGAATCTCGTTCCTTAGTTCCAAACATAATACCCAATACTGGGGGAATCTACCGGGTGCATTCCTGTAGTTCCATATAACTGTGCAGGGGGATCTACCGGAATCCCACATCCTTAGTCCCAATGTAAATACACAGCAGCAACAGGAGAAAACACTTAGAAATGTCAAACTTCATATTAAGGCAACAAATAGTCTAGCCTAGCATGCTGCAGAGAGTTCAGGTAAAGCAGTTGAACAAATAAGGCAATTTAATCACTTAGACATGCTTTCCTAAGCTAACACATGCTTGAATAGTGCAAGTAATAAAACGGAAAGAAAACATACTAGTAGTTACTTAATGAAAATCGAATTTCCAACAATTATCATGATTACGCACTCATCACCTTATGTACAAGGCATTTCAATTATCAAATATACAGAATCCTAAGGGAAAAGTCCCCACACAAGGTTAGGCAAGCCACTTACCTCGAACAAGCTCAAATCAACTCGAAATCATGCTCTTGCCATGAGTACTCGACCCAAAATGGCCCAAATCTATTCAATTCAATTGCATATTGTAAATAACACTTCAAGTAACTGATTCCACAATTAAATTCTAAGCTAATACGCGAAATTACTTAAAATGGCCAAAATGCCTCTCGAGCCCATGTATCAGAATCGGGTAAAATTTATATTTTCAGAATCCTAATACTCTCACGAGTTCATGCATACCAAAATTATCCAAATCTAAGGTCAGATTCCTAATCAAAAGTCGAATTCTAGGTCTAAGAACTTTCTTCCAACTTTTCCCCAATTTTCATCTCCAATCCGAATTTAAACGATGAAATTAACTATAGATTGATGGAATATAACTAGAAAGTATTAAAGAATTGTGAGCACGTGATTTTTGCTTCTCGGAAACCGCTCCAAAAGAAATCAAAAAGTAAAACAAGTTACCTTCGGGTACAATTTTGAGAATTTACTGGATGTTTTGGTAATTGTTTGGTTCGTAAAATGCTCACCTTGTTATAGTTAAATAAAAATACAAAAAATGTATATGTTGCATGCATTCAGGAGTTAATTGTGCATTTTTAGAAATTAATCAACCATAATTTGGTTAAAAGAAAATTACAAAAAAATATGTATTTCGTGTCTTATCACTGTGTGATTTTTTTTTTCTTTTCATTTGTGTGTTAATGGTTGTGAGTAGTAATTAATATTTGTGTGACTTTTATTTTAATTTTGTAAATTATCTAGGAATTTTGGTTAATTAAATAAGGAAAGAAAAGGGTTTAAAATATGAAGCAAATTGGATTTGGGCCAAAATTTTAAACCAAAACCAGGCCCAAACGCCCCAGTGACCCGGTCTAAACCAATCCGTCTCTGAGGCGGTCCAAACGACGTCGTTTCTGAGCCTCAAACCTGGACCGTTGATCAAATAGATCTAACGGTCCAGTTCAGCTTTCGCATAATTGAAACGAAGCCGTTTTGAGCGAGTTGATCTTAGCCGTCCATTTTCAGTGATCCAATGGCCTCAACCTTTCCTCATAGCCCGGTCCATTTTTACCCGGGTCAACCCAACCTCCCAATTTAGCCAAACGCCACCATTTCATTTAAGTGGATTGATCCAGGCCGTTGATCATGCTTGATCGAACGGCCAAGATCAAATCCATCCCATGGTATATAATCCTAATCCCTCACCCCACGCCCCCATAGCCAACCCCCTCTCTCTCACCATCGTCTCTCTCAAACCTCAAAGACGGAACCCCCCTCCAAACCCTAGCCGCCATGAGCTCCCTTCGCCTGAAACCCGGCGGTATCAATGTCGCCGGCCACCATTTTAACACCACAGAACCCCCTCACACCCTGAACCCAAATCCACAAGCCTCTTGGCTCGAATCTAGCTACATTTTAAGATTCGAGCCAAAACTCAACCTATGCCAAACCACCCCAAATTGATACCTAACACTCCCCTGACCTCACTCGTAACCAAACCAACACTGGTTTGGTTCGAATCAAACCCAAACTACTCGAACCCTCAATCTGAGCCCAAGAACCCTAGAAAAAATTCGAGCCTGGTTGAAGATTTTTTGATGGTTCAATGGACTTTAGTCGAAGTGTTCTCAGTTGAGAATACTCGACTAAGGTCCGTTTGGCCTCAAAAG
Source organism: Nicotiana glauca (assembly GCA_026770625.1). Lineage (NCBI taxonomy): Eukaryota > Viridiplantae > Streptophyta > Magnoliopsida > Solanales > Solanaceae > Nicotiana > Nicotiana glauca. Next base: position 79,178 of record MU733455.1, read on the forward strand.
TTTCAAGTCCGAAGTGATCCAAGTCCGTTTTGATTTCTGATTTTTTCCTTTGAGGTATTTCTTCTTCTTTTCTTCTATCTTTATTTAATATTTGTTTGTTAGTTCAATTTTGTTATTATTTTCTTTTTATCTTTTTTGATTTTTGTTAACTTTTCTGTTTCTTCTCCTTAAGACCTTTTATTTGGTCGATTAATTGCTTCTGTTTGTTTGTTAATTGTGTTTGTTATAGAATACATATTCGTTTCGATTAATATCGTCGAATAATTAGTTTCGTATTTCCCCTGTTTTTTGCCCAAGAACTGTGAATCACTGATTTGTGCGTCGTTCATTTGTTATCGATTATAGGTGCTGTAATTGATTAAATGAATGTCGTCGATTGGTTGTATAAGTTTGTTGGTTAGAACAATATGGAAATAATGTTCATTAGTACTGATTAATTTCCTCCGAACCATTGCTTGAATTAAAGTCTGGATTGTTTATAGTTGGAATTAGGAAAGTGAGTTGGTTATAGCTGTAAATCTGATAAAAGTTCAGAGCTTAGTTAAGTGGCGTGCCAATTTAACACTCAATGCACCCTTGAACTATTGAATGAATGAATTAATTAATTAAAAGGGGGGTCTATTAGTGCAAAATACTTCTGGCTAATGACTTTAGAAGTGGGAAGTCAGAAACCAGAGTATTTTAATAATAAAAGCTGAAAATGCACATGAGAATGGTAGTGGAACCTGCTGTACAGTAGGATATTCCCTAACTTTTGGACCCCAGAAGTTTTAAAATAAGAAGTCCCATGCTTAGACAAACTGAAGTGGAAAGAAAATAGAAGGCATGGGACCTTAGATCTGATCAGTTAAATAATAGGGACAGGCTATAGGGAGGGCAGAATTTGGGTTATATAAGAGAAGTTTCAGAATAGTTTAAGGGGGACCTTCCTCCAGTTTTTGGGAGTTAGAAGAGTCTGAAATAAAAGCTGTTCCATTACTCCCTTTTGAGTTTGCCTTCCATTTGATAACGGAATTCAGCTTCTATAAGCCCTTTTAAAGATCGGAACAATAGTTTGAACTGTTGATCCGGTCAAGTAATACTGTTACATTAGTCTTGAGAGCAGAAACAATCAGAATCATCTTATTTTTGTTCTATAGTGTGGTGTTCAAACGTTTAGTTTGTTGTCTGATCTGTGTGGAGTACAACCTGCATGGCTGTGTAGTTTTCCAAATTGGTTTTGAGTTTTTTTGCTGGATTCTAAGCTGTATTCCTTCGCTACTATTGGTTCTGTTGTTTGTCTGCTGGTGTTTGGGCTGCTACTGATCTCTCCCTTCTTCATTTCTGCTGTCAAATTCCGGGTACATATTTTTTGAGACTGTTGATATGGCTTCCTCGGTTTGACAATGAAATGAGATCGAAGTTTAAGCTCCAGTGTTGGAACTGCAATTTAAATAAATTCTGTTATGCTTGGGATGTTGCAATTAAATATGACTGTTTTAAATTACAATGAATTTTGTACTGTTAATTTGGAATGTTTGAAGCACAGTTTTGGTTTAATCAACTGTTAGTTTAAATGCACAAAACTCGAACACATATAGAGTTGGAAACTGATTCAATAACTTGATACGTATTAAGTGTGGATATTTGACTGTTAGGAGTAGATAATTTCGCAGTACATTCGTTAAAATGGGTTCACAATGATGCTATAATTATTTCCCTGATTGTTGCCTCATGTATTTGGGTATGAAGTAATTCAGTAGTGAATCAACACTTCCGTATCATGTTTGTATAAAGGGCGTTGAGTCGCTGAAATTGGTATTAATCCAAAGACATAGGGTAACCATGGCCATCTTTAATTCTGCTTGAATGTCGTATGCTCGTGTAAAAGACATGACCAGAATGAATCATGATTACTCGTAATCAAGTCGTCCATTAGCTCTTTGGGTAGCATAATCTGGAACAACTTCAGTGTTATTTGTTTTATACGAATTGAAAAGTTACTGAGGTTCAACGGCTCACTTCAAGCGTTATGGGCTCCTGGGCCAAAAATGAACAATCCAGGCCCAAGTCTGATTTGCATATTTGTTAGGGGCCTGGGTCCATCTCGCGATTAAGCCCGTTTTTGTTTAAAGGTTTAAATGTATAGTTTTAACATAATAAAGCGGTTTAAAGTTAATAAAAGCACATAATTCTTAACATGTATAAAAATCAGATATTTTAGCCATTTATAACAATTTAAGCGATCGTGCTAGAACCACGGGATCCGGGGGTGCCTAACACCTTCCCTCGGGTCAACAGAATTCCTTACTTAGAATTTCTGGTTCTCAGACTTCATTTGAAAAGTCGAAAATTTCCTTGATTTGGGATTTAAATAAATCGATGACTTGGGACACTATAATTTATTCCAAGTGGTGGCTCTGAAATACATAAATAATCCCATTTCGAATATTGTCACTTTAAATGGAAAAACTCCCCTCGTATTTACCCTCCGGGGTAGGTGCGTAAAAAGGAGGTGTGACAGCTCTGGCGACTCCGCTGGGGAAGTCAAACCCAGAACCACTGGTTCAGGGTTTAAGAATTTGAGCTTTGAATTATTGTTGTATTTGTCTTATTTATTATCTGATTTTTATTATATGTTTGTCTTAATGTGCTAAATGTTGCTTCTACC